>WAAE01000411.1:315954-376712 GCA_013400495.1 Nicator chloris
GGTACCAGATGAATTCTCAAGCACTGGGAAGTTGGGAAAAGCTTTTCTCCAGTCGGGTGCCTGGGGAGGGCAGCCACAAACAGGGGCTCAGAAGCCCAGTGTTCCCAAATCCCAGAGCAGCTGAGCTTGGAGGACACCTCTGGAGATCACCTGGTCCAACTCCTGCACAGGCAGAGTCACCTGGAACAGGTTTCCCACATCCAGGTGGAGTTTGGGAATCCCCAGCCATGGGAACATCCTAAGCTCTCATGGCCACCTGTGAACTCCAAGTGTTCAACGCCCTTCCCAATAAAACCTTCTGACATGAGAGAAGATTCCTGTGTTTCCGTGTGTGCCTGTCACTGGGAACCCTGGGGACACTGGGAGCACAAAGCTCCCACCAGCCCATTTCTCCAGCCTGTGGATGTCCCTCTGAGGGACAATTTGTCCATCAGGTGTTTTATGGAATCATGGAATGGTTTGGATTGGAAGGGACCTTAAAGCCCATCCAGTCCCACCCGTCCCATGGGCAGGGACACCTCCCACTGGCCCAGGCTGCTCCAAGCCCCAGTGTCCAGCCTGGCCTTGGTCACTTCCAGGGATCCAGGGGCGGCCACAGCTGCTCTGGGCACCCTGTGCCAGGGCCTGCCCACCCTGCCAGGGAACAATTCCTTCCCAATATCCCATTAAATCTCCTGTTTTCTGGCTGAAATCCATTCTCTTTTCCCTGTGGAACAGGACCCTCTGTCCCACCTGCTGCCCCAGTTCCTCCCAGCCACGCACAGGACACGGTGACCTCACTGGAGATGTTTTCTCCCTGCACAAGTATTCCAGGCCTTCCAGTGGTGGCTTCCTGCTGCAGTTGGGAGTGGTGTTATCCCCCTCAAAGGAGCTGGGATGTTTGTCCAGCTTTGCTGGGTTAAAAACCACAGGGAGCCTGGAGCTGGAAGCTGCAGAGCCCAGCGCGTGGTTCCCACAGGAATTTTGGGACAAACCCAGCCAGTCTGGCTATAAACCCGTCTGGTGACAACCTTGTGGGATCTCTGGAGCCTGGGAAATCCCATGGCTGCCATGCAAAGGCAGAAGATGCAAATCCATGGCCAGAGGAGCAGAAGACGGGAGTCAAACGAGGGATTCCTGTACCTGGAGAAGGAATTCAGCAGGTCTGGAGCCTCTCCTGCACTCAGGGGATGGATCAAGCCCTCGTGCCTCTCCTGGGGTCCAAGATGGGAAGAGCCTGGGACAGGACGTGATTCCTCATGGGAATGGTTCTGGATGAAGCAGCACAAAGAGTCTTCAGGAATCTGGAGGGGGCCTTCTGCAGCCAGGATGCACGAAGACATTCCAGAGGGATCCCTGCAGGCCCTGGAGCTGTGAGGACACAAATGCCAGGGCAGGATGAGGGCAGCGTGCCCTGGGAGCCGTCTGCTGGCACGGGGCTGCTGCCAGTGCAGCAACTGAAGCGTGTCAATAACAAACCAAGAAAAATAATGTCAATATTTGCCAGCAGAAAATGGCATTTCGATGGCATTTTGTTGTAATAAAGAATTTCCATGGGAATACATGGATTTCAAGGAAAATTTAATTTGGCGAAAAGAAAGGGGGAAAAAAAAGAGAGAAGACATTTTGTGAGCTGTGAAAGCTCGAGCACCTCTCTTGCAGTGAATACTTCATTTGTTACTCCACAATTGACTTTATTTCCCAGCCCATTCACCATCCTGCAATTATGGAATTTGATGGAAGTACTTAGCTCCGATCCAGCCTCGACTTTTGGCAGCTCTTGGCAGATTGGAGGGAACTTGCAGCAGAGCCAGGTGTTCCTGGTGGAGTTTGTTTCAGATGGAAAACATTGCTGGGAACGGCACTTCCCTTGAGCTGAGCTGTGCAGGAGCTCCAGGCCTCCAAACCTCCCAAGCCTTTTTCCATCCACAGAATCACAGAATTAACCAGGCTGGAAAAGACCTTTGAGGTCACCAAGCCCGACCTCTGACCCCAGACCACCTCCTCAACCAACCCAGGGCACCGAGTGCCACGTCCAGGCTTTCCTCAAACACCTCCAGGGACGGGGACTCCGCCACCTCCCTGGGCAGCCCGCCCCAGCCTCGTTGCTTCCTGTGAACAAAGCATTGCTTTGGCCACCTTGAGCTTCCTGACTCTTCCTGGCTTTCTTCCTGCCCTCAGAGAAGCCCCCAGACCCCCCTGACAAATGCCCACCCCTGCAGCTTTTCCACGTGCTTCCCTCAGCTCTTCGTTTGTTCTGCTTTGGGCGATCCCATTGCTTCCAGGCGGTGGAAGAGGAATTCCTTCCTTCCCTGCTCGCTCTGAATGCAGGATGGCAGCAACTCCCAGCCTTTGGAATGTTCTCCTGGCCCCTCTCAGAGCCACAGCGTCCTGGTAACTCCACATGCCCCAGGATGCAGCCCCCGACCCGCTCCGGCCGCTTCCAGGGATGGATCGAGAGTTTCTGCAACTCCTGGCACGGAAACAGCTGGGAAAACACCCAATGCCCTCCTGGGTGCTCCCACAAGATTTTAGGGAGATAAAAACAAGCCCCAAGCAAGCCAAGGTGTCCGTAAACACCCGACAAGTCAGCGGGATTCCAAATCTCATCCCAGGAAAGTGGACAAAGACTTTGGATTTTAAACCTCGCCCAGGAGAAAGGGCAGCCAAGGTATCTTGGCCATCAGGATTAGGATAAGGGGCTTACGGCTCCTACTCGAGCCTCTCTGAACTTCAAAGGCTCGTGGCACTCGTATTTGCAGATGTATCCTGGAGTAATTAAGCAAAGCAACTTTAAAAGAAAGGAATTTGGGCAGCCTGAGGAGCTTCTGGGGGGGGTTCCTTGCTGGAAAAGCTCAGCCACCATCCCTGATGGGAGATTGAGGCTCCTGCTCCAGCCTGGTGCCTCCTCCTGCTGAGTCTTCTCCCAGCTCTCCAGGTGGTGAGTGAGGAAGGGGCCAGAATTCCTGCAGGGATGGCAGCTGGATGGGTGGACGATGCTGGAGCCCCTCTGGCCACGTCCAAGCTGTGCAGCAAACCTGCCAGGAGCAGTCACTGGTCATGGAAATGCACATTTTGGGAAGCCCTGGGATCAGGATGAGCTGTCCATCACTTGTCAGCCCTTCCTGGAGCAGGAAGGTGGCAATGCCAGGACCTCTGGCACCTGCTGCTCTCCTGAAGCCTCTCCAGTGGTTACTGGGATTCAGGATTCATCCCTAGGCTGGGAAAACAGCTTTTTCTGGATGATTCCTGCTTTCCAGCCTGGCTTGCAGCAGGTAGAGGCAGCGTCCTGCTGGGCTCTCTGTGACTCACTGTGCCACCCACTTCCTGAGGAACGGGAATGTTGGGCTTTAACGAGTGAGCCGAGCCCTGGAAATTGCTTGTGGACTATTGATTGGTGTCCAGGCTGCGAGGAAAAGGGATTTGCAGTCATTAGCTGCGAGATGTCAGGGCTGTGGGACTGATCTGAAAGCGGCACAGAAACAGGAATTATTCCTCATGTTTTGTTTGGGGGTTTTATTTCCCTTCCATTGAGTCTCGGCTCACATTTCCAGGAGTCCAGCCTGGATGCTGCTGCTGAGGGGGAGGTGTGGAAAAGCAGCACAGCTACACCTGAAACAGAAAAAACAGGGATTTTCTCAGCCCATGTATCCAAATGACATCTGTGGGTGCCTGGAGATACCAGGCTCCTCCTCCTATGCCCAGTAAGAGCAGACTGGTGCAACTGGTGCCCCAGAGAGCCACCCCTGCGTCCCCCCTGCCCTCCCTCAGGAATGAGTCATGGAGCACCCGTGTCCAGCTCCTTCCCCAGCGCTCGCCTCGCTCCAATTAGGCAGGAAAAATGTGTGGAAATGAAAGGAGCTGAGCTGTGTGTGATTTCCAGCAGCTGAGAACTTCCCCGCTCCGCTCCCGAGATGGTTGAATTCCAGTTGATCCGGGGGTGTGGAGCTCACTCTCACTCTGCACACCTTCACTTATTGCCTCCCAAAATATTGTGGTGCTGTCCGTGTGCCCGTTGTTCCCGTGGGGAATGGCAGGGGCAGGGGCTCAGTGTCCCGGGGGAAAACATTCCCAGCTCCTGTTGGCATTTTCAGCCGAGCATTCCCACCTCTGCCAGGCCATTTTGCACTTTTTTTAGGAACTGCTTTGGATTCCCAGCAGCAATTCTCCTGCAGTATTCTCCTCAAATATTGACTGATGGCTGCCATTTCATCCCAGAGGCCATGGAAAAACACAGAGTTGGTCCTCAGGACAGACCCAAATCTGCCATGAACAGGCAATTCCCATCCCCACAGCCATCAGCTCTTCCTTAGGATCTCAATTAGGGAGTTCAGGCAGAACCAGCCAGTTTTCCCTGCCTCCAAGCCTGTATCCCACGGGGATCCTGCAGGATTTCAGGCTCTGTTGGGAGCTCTGATCCAGCTCTGTGCCCCTGGAACCCCACAGAGCCATCAGCAGGGATGGGTTGCAGGATCCAGAGCAGCTTTGCTCCTGCAGTTCCCAGCATTCCTGGGATATCTGAGCTCTCTGAAGCTCCTCCAGTGCTGGCCTGGAGATCCCACCCCTCAAACTGTGTTGGTCAACATTTCTCCTGGAATATCCACATCACCATCCCTCGGGAGTGGCTCGAGCTGGCTATTCCATCTAAAAGTGCCTTTTCCCAAAGCATCCTGGGCTGGTTTGGGAAGGTGATTCCCTATTTCCCGGTGCTGCTGTGCAGATTTGCTGCTCACACTTCGAGGCAGGTGCATTTCCAGCCCCTGCAGTTCCCAGAGCCTTTCTGCAGCACCCAAACTCTTCCCGAGGGGCAGCCAGGCATTCCAGCTCCCCGCCAGCCATCCCTGGGATGCACAGAGAGGTGGAAGGAAGGGAGGAGGCTTGGGAGCACCTCTCCCTCCCCCAGCCACGCTGCCAGGGCAGCCTTCAGTGAAACATCAATAACTCCTGGCTATCAAAAAAATAAATCCAGCCCAAAAGTGCCAATGCCTGGCCTGCACGTGCACCCCCCCGGCTCCCCCTCAGCCCCACGATCGATCTCTGTTTAATTAAACCCTGGCAATGACTCTCACGTGGGGGCAATTCTGCTGACTCGGCCACTCGGGGATTTTTATGCATCTCTTTCTGCTTTGCTTTTCCATTAACTTATTTTTCCCTTTGTAATAAGGGCTTGTCAGTGTAATTTATCCAGCGGCGCAGGAAGCACGGCCAGCCCGGGGAGCCATTCACAGCTTGCCAGGGATAAACACAATTACACATTTTTAAATGTCAGCCTTCAGGAGAAGGAATGAAAAAGGTAAACTCTATAAATTGCAGAGAGAGACACGGAGAGAGAGAGAGCTGCTCTCTCTTTGAGGAGCTCCCGCATCCATGGGCATGTCCTGCATCTCTGCCATGCACAGGAACAAAGGGAAGGCCTCGAGGAATCCATAGAAAGTGGCAGCAGCTCTTGTGCTTTGCTGAGGAGGGTTTTAAAAAGCAGCTGGTGAAGTGTGGTGGCCTGGCAAGTGTCCCCTCCTTGTCACCCACTGCAGGCCAGATGCACGGGGAGAGCCCTGCTGCACCCTGCTCATCTCCCAGCAGCTGCTTTGATCTCCTGCGATGAAAAGAGGAGAGTTCAGCTGGATTAAATGAGAGCCACTTACATAATCTGTTTAAAATTCCAGCGGCACATATCCAGGGAGAGGCAGAAGGAGAGCAGCCACCGGCTCCCGCTGGCTCTGCCGGGGAGGGGGGAGCTCTGCTGCTGCTCCCCCGCTCCTGGTGGGCTCGGGGCTGTGTGGGAAGCACCCCCGGGTGACAGGGTGACAGCCACCGTGCCACTGAACCATCCTGGAGATCTGCTGGAGAGGGAGGAGAGCTGGGATGGAGAGGGGAGGCTCGTAACTACCAAGCCCTAACGAGCAGCAGTTTGGGTTCTGATTAGAGCCACTTTTTTGGGAGGGTGCTGTTTTGGGGGATGCTGTGCCAGGGGTTTTTGGCTGGGCGAATTCTCCTGCTCCGCGCCTGGAGCAGGTGGGATCCAGAGCAGCTTTGCTCCTGCAGTTCCCAGCATTCCCAGAAAATCTGAGCTCCCTGAAGCTCCTCCAGTGCTGGCTGGAGATCCCACACCTCCAGCTGTGTTTCTCAGTGTTTCTCCCTGAGCATCCATGTCACCATCCCATGGGATTGACTCGGGGTGACTGCCCCTCATGGCTCCTCCATCTAAATGTGTCTTTTCCCAAAGCAGCCAGGTGGCAACGGGATTCCTGTTCCTCTCCCCCTGTGATTTCCCACCTTCCTTGGGTGGGGAAAGGGAATGGATCAGTGGGGTCTCCTCATCCTTGTAGCCTGGGGGGTGAGGAAGGAAAAGGATGGGGCTGGAAGTCTTTGCAGGGGTGGGAGAGAAACTGGAGTTTCTTGTTGAGGATCCTGCCCCACCATGCTGGAAGCTGGGAGGGTTCAGGCCGTGGAGGAAGGAGGTGCAGCTCAGAGGCCTCAGGGAATATGGTATTTGGGAATAGAGGGACTTTTCCATTGGATTGGGAAGATCCTGGAGCAAAACAAGGTGAGGGATAGACAGGGAGCATCACTGATGCAGGGAGAGGAGGGAACCTCGAGGGCACAATTCGGGGTCTCCCTTCAGCTCTTGGGTGGTGCTGGAAATGGGAAACCACCAAAACAGGCACAGCCACCACTGGAGGGTGGATTTGAGGTGGTTACGGATGTGAGGAGCATTCCAGGGCACTGGGTGGGGTCAGCAGTGGTAACTGCTGAAATCAGGGCACTGTGGAGCTGGGAATCAGCAGGAGGAGCTCAGGGGATGCTCCTGACCTGAGAACCCACAGAATGAAAGTGCCACTGATGTGGCCAGCCCAGAGCAGCCCTCGGTGGAGGCTGAGCAGGGACTGCTGGGCATGGGGAACAGCACAGGGAGGTGGATCCAAGGCCAGGAAAGCAGGAGCAGCCTCTGTCAGCGGGAGCAGGTGCCTGGAGTGGGCTGGAAACACTGGGAAAAGTGACCTGGGGAATGGAGCACAGGGCAAATTAAGAGGTGAGGAGGCTTTTTGGCCTTTCCAGGGGCTGTGAAACCTTCTCAGAGGAGTGCTGCTGGACTTGAGAAGGGATGAGCTCGTGGCTCTGTGGAAGGACACTGCAGTGCTGGGCTGTGCTGGCCTCGGCAGCCCCAGGGCCTGATCTCTGACCTGGCTGTGGAAAATGGGGTGCCAGGGGCACGGCAGCTCCTGCTGCTCCAGCCCTGCAATGTTCCTTTGGGTTGCACTTCACGGGGTGGTGTTTCCTCACCCAGGCCATGCTAATGAGCTGCTCAGAGCCTGCCTGGCTTCCAAGGGTCTCAGAGGGAGAGGGCCAGGCAGGAATAAGCAGAGCATCTCCCAGAGCTGCCTGGAAGTCATTCATCTGATGGTTTCTTGCACGGGCAGGGAGATGAAACAGCACAGAGGCAACATTGCACACCAAACCCAGCTTCTTGACCGAGTTGTAAAGGGTTTTACACAGCTCCTGATGCAGCCAAGCTTCAGCTGGAATCCCAGGACAGCTCCTGCTGGGGCAGGGGCAGCTGGGGACGGCAGCCAGGGGCTGCACTGAAGGGCAGAGAGCTTGGTCTGCACTGCCTGGGCTCTGCAGGGACTGCAGGAGCCTTCCTGAGGTGCCAGGGCTGAGCAAGGGCTGCAGGGCTGGCACTGCTGGCAGCAGAATTGCACTGAGCTTTCCTGGGGCCTCGAACTCAGATCTCAGGAGGCTGAAAACCTCCTGAGCACAGAGATCACCAGGAATTTAGGGACAGGACAAGAGGGAATGGCTCAAAATGACAGAGTTTAGGTTGGATATGTGGAAGGAATTCTTCCCTGTGAGGATGGGGAGGCCCTGAGGGTGCCCAGAGCAGCTGTGGCTGCCCCTGGATCCCTGGCAGTGCCCAAGGCCAGGCTGGGCATTGGGGCTTGGAGCAGCCTGGGACAGTGGAAGGTGTCCCAGCCCACGGCAGGGGGTGGAATAAGAAAAATTTTGAGGTCCCTTCCAACCCAAACCATTCCATGATTCAGGAGCAGCACAAGATGTTTTGAGCAAAGCTGAGAAGTGGTGTAAGAAGTGCAGCTGGGACAGCAGCTCTGAAAATAAACTGATTTAACATCACTGAGAGTAAATAAAATGAAATTATTTCTCATTCAGTGCTGCCTGAACAGCCAGCCCTGCTCTCCTGGATGCCTCTCCAGGTACAAGCACCTCTTGAGCTGGATGCTTTTCCTGAGTCTCCTGTTTAGCCTCCAGAAAAAACTCCCCAGTCATTAAGTTTAGGACCCTGCTGGCAAAGAAGAAAGTGCTGTGGGATCACAGCAGAGAGCAGAGTGTCTTTAATGAACAAACAAAGCAGCAACTGCGACCAGAGAAAACAAAATGCTGGTCCCAGACAGCCGAGGTTGCCAGACAAAGGGTCTGGAAGGAGAAGGGAGCAAGGAGGTTGTTTGGAGAGCTCGTGCCAGGATGAAAGGGAGGAAATGAAACCAGAGCTTTTTATGGCATTGCTGGAGGAAAAGACAAGGAAACAACGCTGGCAGAAATCAACTTTGAGACACAAACAGCTGGTACTACACCCATCAGAGCTGGACATAAAGAGTCCAGCTGGAACTGGGGGTGTTTGAGAGCTCTGGCAGCTCTGTGAACACAGAAGGGCTCACAGCCACTTCTTCTCCCCCTGCTGCAATAAACGGAGCCACGGCAAGCCCGGAAAGGCCCTGGAAGGCAAAACCCAGAGCAGCTGTCCAGGGAAGGATGGAAACACTGGGACACCAAGGCAGGAAGTGCAGGGGGCCTGGGAACACAGGGATGTCCCGGGGCAGGGAAGGAAACAGCTCCCAAACACAGGAATTGTTTGTGGAATGGGGACTGGGAAGGGACAGCCTCAAGCTCTGTCACCTCAGCAGGTGGAGGGGCTGCAGTGGAGGCTCCTGAAAACCTCATGATGCTGTCCCTGCCTTCCTGGAGACCAGTCTGGAGCTTCCCCAGGCTGAGCCTCAGATCCCCTTTGGGGTGGTGTCAGCTGCTTTCCCTGGACTGAGCTGTTTTATCCTTCTTTTTTACCAGTGGCGTGGCAAAAGTCACTGCAAAGTGCCATTAGTTTGGGGTGACAGTGACAAAAACCAGCCTGGAATGTCCTTGAAACCAAAGGAGTTAAGTCTGGCATCTCCTTGAAACCTTGGAGAACTCTTTGGTCACTCCAGTGAACACTTTGCTCCCTTTAGCTCCTCTATCAAACACATTGAACTCCCTGGACTTTGCCACCTGCCATCCCAAGAAAACCCCAGTCACATCCCAGGTTTGGGCCTTCCCCCTCTCCCAGTGAAAACGAGAAGTTCAGTTTGAGAGGCGCCTGCTGGTCTGTGGCTGATGCAGCTCTGGAATCACGAGCAGCAATTTCAGGCCCAGGGAAGGAATCAATAATTGACATCACACCCAAACCCATCCTGGATTCACCAGGCAAACGCAGCCTGGCCTTTCAGAGCCTCAGAGATGTGGCTGCTCCTCCCCAGCAGGAAAAGCAGGGAAGAACTTTTCCTAAACCTCGTTCAGAGGCCAGCTCAGACCTCCCTGCCCCAAACAAGAAATGCCTTTGGCTTGCTCAGGAAAGGTCTGTGTGTGCTCAGACGTGCTGCTCTTCTGAGGGGAGGCACAGGAATTGTGTCTGGAGGCTCCTTCCAGGCCTTTGATCCAAAGGTTCCGTGCCCACAAGCCCGAGCCGTGCCCAGAGGCCTCTGGATGCCCTCCCAGAGCTGTTCCTGCCAGGATGACGGAGTTCCCAGCCGTGCCACGGGTGCTGCAGGTGCCTGGCAGCTCCTCCTGCTGCTTTCCCAGGGTTTGTGGCAGCTCCACCTTTGATCCCAGAGCTAATGTTGGTGGCTCTGCTGCTCCAGCTGCTCCTGGCTCGCCTCGTGCCCGTGGTGTTTTGTATTCCTACAACACTCTGAGCCTGGATGGGAACGTTGGCACTGGAGCTGGCAGCTCTGGGAGCCTGATTAGCTTTCCCTGCCTGTCTCATGAAGGGTTTGGTTGTTTTTTCCCTTTATGGCCACCAGGTTCTCAAGGTCTGTTGGAAGTCAACAGATGTTTGCTGGAATGGACTCCAGCTCCTGCTCGTGCTCCCGTTATCCAGCATTTCCTTCGGAGTGAGTGCAATCATGGAGGAGGCTCTCCCCCTTATCCCACTGGATGGTGTCATTTTAATAACAAATAATCCTTTTCAGGCTTTTTTGGGCTCTAATCTCGTCCTCCAGGACGTTTTCAGCTCTTTCCACACTAAACCAGCCCATTTAATGAGCATCCTCCACGGGGCAGCAGCCAGGTCCCTAATGAAAAATGGAATAACATTGGACAGATGTGCTTTGGAAAAGCCTCCTTGGGGCCCTTCCTTCTGACAACGAGTCACTCACAGCTCCTCTGAAGAGCCCAAGTTTTCAGCAACTTTTGTGCTCATGCTGGACAAAAATCTCCCCAAATGTTTTCCACCTCTGTAGATTTCCATGCTTGAGTTTGCTGCAAGATGGCCCAAAACCCCTCTAAAATTGGTGTGCGAGGTCTCATCTGCTGGCACTGCTCACCCTGCTGCTTGTAACAGCTGTGATAATCAGGAAAAATGAGATTCAAAGCCTTCAAGATGGAAAAAGTCCATAGTTGACTCTTTTTTTTTTTTTTCGGAGCAGCATCTGCATCAGACTGTTAAAAAAACGAGTCTAACTTTGAAAGGAGAATTCCTACAAAACACCTCATTTTATCTGACCGAGAAGTCCCCAGAGACCTCTCCTAAGAAGCCTTCAAATCTCAGCGCTGGGCATTTAGTGGTTACACATCCTCTCAGCTCTGCCACTAAAGTAATTTTCTTTTCTCCAAATTTCATCTTAATGGTGGTTTATAGCATATGCTCACCGTGCTATTCATTAGCTCGGGGTAAATAAACCCAGAAATGAGGCGAAAACCTACAATAAATATGAACAGCAAAAGAGTGCCACAAGAAAAATCCAAGAAGTGAAGCAGGAGGATTTTTTTTCCCTACTTTGGCCATTAGTGTTGTTTGGAAATCACTCAGCCATCCCTGTTTACCTTTCCTGACAGGAATTATGTGATTACAGCACATTACGAGCCCAATTTCTGGCAGAAAGGCTGGCTGGAGGACACTTAGGTGAGGATTAGGAGGGGAAACTGGCCGGGTTTTGAAAGCTGGGATGATGGGTGAGCAGGGGAGGGCCTCAGGGGTGCCCACGGAAAACCTCCGAAATTTCCACCTGAGCTGAGGGGTTGTGGAGGTGCTGCTGAGGAGTTCCTGCTTCAGTTGAGTGCTTGGAGCAGATCAGGTCATGGTGTTGTCCAGCCAAGCCTCGGGAAGCTCCAGAGGGAATTCCCACTGCTCCTCTGGGGAGGTCAGCACCTTCTGAGGGGCAGCCCATGGCTGCAGTGCTGCTCTGACCCCTCTGGGAAGGGCTCCATGGTCCTGTTTGTCCTTCAGGAAGGTGAAGGACACACTGAGGTCACCCCTGAGCCCACTGGTGGCCACACTGCTCTGCGTCCCCTGGCCCTTCCCAATGGGAATGAAAGGATATGGAAAAGCCTCTGGACCCTACTGTCATCGTTGGACATGAAAAGACTGACACAAACTCTAAGCTGTAGAAGGCTGAATAATGATTTTTTAAAACAAATGAAGTCTCTTTTACAGAGTGATAGGGTAGAGCTGGACCTAACTGGTCCTTGATTAACACACTATTACTATGATTGGCTAATTAAAATCAACACTTTTCTACATGTAGACAAGATAACAAACACTAGTTGTGCAGGTTTGTTTAAATTCTTTTTTTTTTAGGTTCTTTTGAGAAAAATTATCTCTTCAAAGCACTCCTGTAGCTGAGAAAAATCAGCCTCAGCCTCTAGGAAAAAACTGAAATGAAACTCACACCCTACGGATTGGAATCCACAGACCCAAAGCACCTTGGTGGCCTCGGTGGTCTCCTCCCTGCCTCCCTCATGCCACCCCTGAACTCGGGGCCCAACACTGGTGGTGCCCAAATTGTGACCCCCAGGGCACCCCCAGCTGGGAGTGGGAATTCCCTGCAGGCTCCTGGCCCTGTCCCTCACGCAGGATGAGGTCTGAATTGCTCAGGATGAGGTGCTGGGGGCTGCTTTGCCCTGGGTCCCAGCCTGGAATGGTGCCAGCAACTTCTTGTGGAGTTGATGTTGGCCCCGTGCTCAGGTTCCCCCGGGTCCCTGGGGAGTGGAGCTCCCCAGTTTGCTGCCTCCATCGCCCTCTCTCATTCCACAGTGCCCCCAGAGCTGCTGAGGGGACGGGGACCCCCTGCAGTCCCCTGGCCGTGTTCCCCCCATGCAGGGTGGGCTTTGAATGATTCGGGATGACTTGGTGCTGGTTTTTCCCATCAGCCTGTCATTCCCAGCCTGGAATGAAGCCAGGCATAAGGGCAATGCACAGTTTTTGTGGAATTCCCCTTGACCCCATCCTCAGGCTCCCCCAGGTCCCTCAGGAGAGGAGCAGTGTCCATCACCCCCTAATCCCCCCAAAGCTGCTGAGGGGATGGGGACCATCCCCATCCACGTTTCCCCGGTGCAGGGTGGGGTTTGAATTATTCAGGATGACTTTGGGCTGGCTTTCCCAGGCAGCCTGTCATTCCCAGCCTGGAATGAAGCCAGGCATGAGGAATACCCACAGTCCTTGTTGAATTCCATGGAGTTCCTGTCGTGCCATCCTCAGGCTCCTCCAGGCCCCTCAGGACTGGGGCCATGTCCATCAGCCTCTCTAAGCCCGTGGTGGCCCCAGAGCTGCTGAGGGTGCCTCTGTCTGCTCCTGACGAGGGTATTGACCCACCCCAGCCCCGCTATTGACCCCCGAGGCTCTGCTGCTTCCCGGCTGCCGAGCAGATGCGGAGCCATCGATCCCCGGCCAATTTTCCAGCCCTCTAACGGTGCTTTCATCCAGCCTGAACTTCCCCAGCTTCCAAATGAGGAGGCTGAGGGAGACGGCGTGGAAATCTTGATCAGCCTGTGCTGAGGGAAGGCCGAGTGTGGGGTTGTGAAGTGAGAGGCAGCCCCGCTCCACGAGCCCACGCAGGGGAGACTGCAGCAGCTGCTGCGGGGCCACGCTGCCCGCAGCAACAGCACACACGGGGGAATTCACTCCTGCTAACGAGCTCCGGAGCAATTCCACGGGATTCCACACTTCTCGGCACAGGCTCCCTCCTGCCTGGCGGTCTGTGGGGCAGGGATGGACGGGCAGCAGCAGCAGCGGCCTCTGGTTTGCTGTGTCATCACCCCCGGTTTTGTGCTGACAGCGCCGGCTTCTCAGGGGCACAGAAAAGCAATTAAAAACGGTGTTAAAATCATTACAGGATCAAACCTTGCACCCTGAGCTGCTGCGAGGCCCTGTGAGTGAGCTGAGCTCTGGGGAGAGGAGGAATTCAGCTGGGAATGTGAGGCCTTTCCATGTTTATCCACTTGTTTGTGATTTGCGAGTTCCCATCCATTATGGATGTGGTGGCCTCCTCTTCAGATGGACTCGTGCTGCCAGATATGTTATTAAGACTTATGGTGATAAACAAAGAAGAAAACATTTAATTGACCCCAAATGACTGTTGCTGTTGGTGTCAAGCGGATGAGAACAGAGCTGGTCAAGTCGAATCACAAATCTGCAGCTGCTCGAGGCATTTTCCTAAAGACCTGAGACAGCTGCACAGTGCAATTTCTCTCACTAATGATTGCTAAATTAAGAAATTAACCCCCTTCCACCAGCATTTGGATGGTGCTGGAGTGGGAGACAGGAGCAAAAATTGGAGCGGAGTGTGTGGCAATAGCAACCGTGGACACTGCCAAAAATACTTACCATTTCTGAGCCCCAGTGCCTGCAGAAATAAAATCATTCCACTGCCAGCTGTGGCCTTGGAAGGGAGGGGACAGTCCCCAAAGGCTGGGGACACCTAGGGGGGTTGGTGGGGTAGAGCTGGACATGACCCAGTGCAGAACCCCCCGTGCCCAGTGTGGGCAGCAGGGCAGGGGAGGATGCTGTCCCTGTGCCCCTGAGCTCAGGTGAGAGCCCACCTGCAGAGCTGCCCCAGCCCTGGGGCCCAGCACAGCAAGGACCTGGAGCTGCTGCAGCCAGGCCAGAGGAGGCTCCAGGATGAGCAGAGGGATGGAGCAGCTCTGCTGGGAGGAAAGGCTGGCACAGCTGGCATTGTTCACCTGCACAGGAGAAGCTTTGGGGTGAGCTCCTTGTGGCCTTGCAGGGCCTGAAGGAGCTGCAGGAAACATGGAGAGAGACAATTTCCAAGGGCTGGAGGGCCAGGACACAGGGAATGGCTTCCCACTGCCAGAGGGCAGGGCTGGATGGGATCTTGGGCAGGAATTGTTCCCTGGCAGGGTGGGCAGGCCCTGGCACAGGGTGCCCAGAGCAGCTGTGGCTGCCCCTGGATCCCTGGCAGTGCCCAAGGCCAGGCTGGACATTGGGGCTTGGAGCAGCCTGGGACAGTGGGAGGTGTCCCTGCCCATGGCAGGGGTGGCACTGGATGGGCTTTAAGGTCCCCTCCAGGCTGAACTATGATTCTGCAGTTCTGAGATCAGCTCATGCTCTCAGTGTTTCTCCTGGGGCTGGTGAGGAGATTTGGTGCTGGGGGCGAGCCCAGGCCAACTCAGCCATGAGTTCCCAAGAACTCCAGAGGGATCCAGGGTGTTGTGGAGCCTCATGCTGGATTTTCTCCATGTCCTGATCATCCCAGGCTGCTCGAAATCATGGAGGGAATTCTGTGAGGGAATTCTGTGAGGGAGCACCAAAGCAGCAGCAGCAGGCCTGGGATGGAATTGCAGAGGGATGAAGGGCCCAGCACGGATTCCCCTTCCATGACAAATTCCTGCTGCACACTGGGAGGTGAGGCAGCAGCAAAGGGAATCCTTCATCCCTCTCCTGAGTGAGCCCATTCCTCGTGGAGCTGAACTGAGCTTTTTGGGAAGAGCAGCTCCCTGATCCCTGTGATTCCAGTAATTGCCACTGGTCCCAGCCTCGCCTTTGATTTGACTGCCTTTGAATGGGAGCTCCAGATCAGCGGGGTCAGGATGTGGCAACATGACAGGAAACTTCCAAGCTCTTGAAGCATCAGGGAACGCTGCTGGGGCTTGCACTGTGTCCCCAGAGTGCCCACAAATGCTGCTTTTTCTCCCATTTCCCTGCTCTTTCCGAAGGCATTGGGAAATGGGGGATGCCTGGAGATATTTATTTTTTTAGCTCTTGCTCGATGTTCATCCCCCATCACCAAGAACTGTCTAATGTGTTTATTTTTGAGTGTGTGATCTAAGAGATTGCTTTTACCCCTCTGAAGGGAAATTCACGGACTTTTTAAGAGTTCAGGCTCCTTTCTCCCATCCTCCCACCAGATCTTTGTTCCCATCATCTGCACGTTTGCATAATTCCTTTCCTTCATGCCTTTCCCAAGAATTCTCATTAATTTGCCAATTTTAACAGTTCTGTGGTGCTTTGAGAGATTTGGAAAGAGCAGAAGTTCCCTGAACGCAAAACCTTTGATATTTCCAGCCATTTCCTCATTTCTATTTAGATCAACACCTGTTTGGGGTGGGAAGCTCAGGGCAGGGAGAGTTTCTTTCCTGGTCATTTCACTCAGCCCGTTGGATTCTCCCCGAGTCCAGCACATTCTCTGCTGTGTCAGACATGCCCAAATGCCAAAATATATTAATTGCCTTCCAAAAAGCTTACACAGAGCTTTGATTTCCTCAATGCACATAAATCTTGTTTGCTGTGAGTTCTTCTTTCCAGGTGCCTGGTGCTGAGATGAGGCTTTGGATATCTTTGGAGTCTTGGATCTCTCCTTCACAGGAGTTGGGAGATTGAGCTCTTGCACTGAGTAATGCTCACAGAGGCACCTTCCTCTAATCCATATTGCACATGGAAATCCTTTGGAATATGGGAGGTGGTGACAATTTGATTCTCATTTCCACAAGGAACCTTTGGCTCATCTTTCCCTGCAAAAATTCCTCTGCTCCAGGGATGTGCCTGAGGATGTGGTCAGGCTGATTTGTTCTCTGAAAGGGACAATTAAATAGAGGGATGGGATATTGGGGTGAAATTCCTCCCTGGGAGGGTGGGCAGGCCCTGGCACAGGGTGCCCAGAGCAGCTGTGGCTGCCCCTGGATCCCTGGCAGTGCCCAAGGCCAGGCTGGGCATTGGGGCTTGGAGCAGCCTGGGACAGTGGGAGGTGTCCCTGCCCATGGCAGGGGTGGCACTGGATGATCTTTAAGGTCTTTTCCACCCCAACTCAGTCTGAGATTCTGTGACAAAAATCTTGTATGGTGGAGCACTTTAGGGGTGCCTCCACTCTGTTCTCAGAGACTTCTTTTTCCCTCGATCAAGGAACATCCAGAAATGAGGATGTTCAGTGCTTTTCTCATCCAGGAGTCCAGGGTGGATCTGAAATTCCCTTTGTAGTCTGCTGCACTCAGCAGTCTCCAGTGTTTTCCTAGGCTTGGAAACCTCCTTGCTCTGCTTCCCCACTTGGTTTTTCCTGCCTCCTCTGTGGAATGTCCTGGCAGGAGATGGTCCTGCACAGATCCTGGGGCTTCCTGTGTCACCAGGGCTGCCACAGACACACCTGCAGCACCAGGCACCAATTCCCCTGGATTCCTCTCCTCTCCTCTCCTCTCCTCTCCTCTCCTCTCCTCTCCTCTCCTCTCCTCTCCTCTCCTCTCCTCTCCCTCCCCTTTTCCTTTCCCTTTCCCTCCACCCCTTCCAGACTTATGCTTAAATTTCCCTATTAAATTTCCCTATTAAATTTCCCGACACTTTTCCATCACCTCCCAGGTTCTGCAGGGCTGTTTTGGAGGCAGCCCCTGCAGCAGGGGCTTTTCCTCAGCACTTCCATCTCCCCCAGGTGCCAGGTGAGCCTGCTCTGACTGACTGAGGCTCCCCTCAGCCTGCCGTGCCTGCCTACATTCCCTCTCCTTTTAGTATTATTATTCCGGCTAGGAATGATATGTTGTCTTTAAATCCTTGCTGACTGCTTAAAATTCTCCCACATCTTTGGAGTGTTTAATTATTCCCCTTCAGGAGCGGGTTTAAATTGACTGACTTCCTTTCAGGCTCTGATTTCACACGGAATGGCAGCGCTGCTGAAATTATTCCAGGCTCCCTCCCTCCCTCCCTCCCTGGTGCTGCTGGCTGACCCGGGAAAAGCAGCGCTTCCAACCCACCCTGCCCTCCTCCAGCCGGCTGGAATTCCGTGCCTTCCTCCTTTTCCAGGGACACGGAGCATCCCCCGCAGCGGAGCTGCGCCTTTAGGCCGGCTTAAAGCGTGGGTGGTATTTTGGTCCCGGCTTTGTCTCCAGCTCCCCTCTCCGGGGGGATTGCTGATGTTCATTAGCTGCTAATTGGTGCTGGCGAGCTGCGACTTTTCCCCCCAGCCTCGCAGCTCCTCGGAGCAGCAGCCGGTGCTTAATTGCTAAGTCTGAGTGAAGCTGGGGGTTCACAGAGATTGCCCGACTTCTGTTCTCTGCCTTCGCTTGACAATTACGTGCGGTTTTGATTAAGAAAATTTTGATGGGTTTTACTGTTTGAGCGCTTTGATGTTTGGAGGGAGCTTTAGCTGCACCGCTGAGCTGCTCCCGGAGAAATAAAACGTGCCAGAGCATTCCTGAGGCACGGGGAAATGGGGAATACCGGAGCAGTGCCTTTGGAAAGGCCTTTTGTAGCCACATCTTTGCTCCTCGTGGTCACCGTCTCAGGCACGAACAGGGGCTGGCGGTTTTTTCCCCCTAAAACCGGTTTAAATTTGTTGGTCTGCCCGATTGAATCAAATTTGCCTGGGAAATGCCCCAATTTTGACTCCCTATTCTGTTTTTGAGTGGGCAAATGCCAGGGGGAGGTTGGTGCCTGGTTCCTGGCTGGGATAACTCCAACGGGAGGAGCAGGCTCAGGGTTCAGCATGGTCCATTTTCTCCCTGTTCCTGACACACCATTCAGCCACTTTATCAGACCCAGAACTGCTGTGCAAGCATCGGGGCCTCAAATCCAGGAGCTCTGGGCATGTGAAAACGTGGATTTTTAGGGAATTTTGCAATCAGCACGTCCACGACCACGATTTTTGTTGGTTTCCCTGCCTGCATCAAGTTTGCCAGGAAAATGCCCCACTTTTGACTCCCTAATCTGCTGTTGGGTGAATCTCTGTGGGTAAACAGGGAAAACAGAAGGATCTTGGTGCCTGATTCCTGCTTGGAATAACTCAAATGGGAGGAGCAGGCTCAGGGTCCATTCTGACCCTGCAGCTCTCCCTGTCCCAGTGCTTGAGACACTTCCAGACCCTAAATTGCTGTGCAAGGATCCAGAAACTCCAATCCAGGAGCTCTGGGCACATAGAAATGTGGGGGTTTAGGGAATTTTGTGATTGGCATGTCCAAAACCGGTGTTTGTTGGTTTGTCTGCTTGAATCAAATTCCTGGATGGGGTGGCAGAGGCCCCTGAGCCCACAGGTTGGATTTTTGGGGATTTTTTTCCTCTTTGAGAAGGAATTCCCTCATTCCTGTGCTCTGTGGGTTTGTTTTGCTGCTCTCCCAGCACCTCTGTGCAAGGCCAGGACTTGTCCCCTGCAAAATTTCACAGCCTAAGCCTTGAGCCTGGCTTAGCCCAGTGTTTTAAACCTAAAGCTCGGCTTTATTTCATGTTAGATTTGTGAACTCCAGCTGCCGGGCACCGAACTTCTTGAACTGCAGAAGGGATTTTTGATAACAGTGGGGGTTTTTTTCTGCCTTGAAAATTCCAAAAGCTTCTCATTGCACCATTTATGGCCTAAATCATTGCAGAGCTGAGCTGCTCTTTATTTTACACCCATGGCTGGTTCCTTCCCGTGGTCCTGATATTCCACAGGGTTTCTGACAGGTCCAAGGACCTCAAATAAACCAAATAAAAGGGGAAAAAACAAGCACGAGGCCACCACTGTCCCTGCTGCTCCCCAAATCCAGCTGGGATTCAGCCACAGAGGGATGTGAGGACCAAAGGAAGGATGGGGATAAATCCTCCTGTCAGGGCTGAAAAAAGCAACTTTTAAACCCAAAACAACCTCGGTATTTTCTCAATTCTCTCTCAGTGTTTCTCTTTCTGGATTTTGGCCCTTGAAGGTGCCAAAAGTTACCCCAGAGCAGGCTCATCCAAAGTTCTGGGGAGGAATCTGGTGCTCAGTGCAGACAGGAGATGCCCCTGTGAGACCTCTCAGGGCAGCTGCTCCACCTTGCTGAGGCCTGGAATGGTCCTGCAGGGAGGGATTTCAGGAAATCAGGAGAGGAGGAACAAGAGTGCAGTGCCAGGTGTGATCCCCCTCCCTGCTGGGGATGGTTTGGAGGATTTTAATAAATCCTTTCCAGCAGCTCCCACTGGCAACCAGTTAAGGGCTCACCTAGGAGATTCCAGGGATGTGGAGGCTCCTGGATGCTGCTGAGGTCCTCATCCTGAGGGAATAATGTGTTTCCCTCCCAGCCAAGGCTGAGGAATCCAATTGTGCTCTTCCCCCTAATTGAAATGAAAAATGCTGCCATATCAAGCCATTGAAAATATTACAAGCTTATATCTTATTAATTTACTGTGGGAGCTGTGCCCTGGAATGTGAATCAAATCCTGAATGAGATTGTTTGAGGTAATTCACAGGTTTGGCTTTGCAATGTCCTCCCTTTTTGCTGGAATTTGTTGTTGCTGGGCAGGATGACAGGCTGGAGATGAGACCTCATTTTAGATTTTACAGATGCTGCGAGTGTGAAAATGAATGAAACCTAAGAGTGTAATGTTGCATGTTATTCAATTATTATCCTTCAGCTGGGGCCAGGGAGCTCCTCCAACACAAAACCCAGGCTGGAGAAGCAGGAGAGAGCACGGAGACTCCGAGGAAGCACGGAGTGAAACTTCAGCATGGAAACTCCTGACCTGTAAAGGATGGTGCTTGTCTAGCATAAAATGGGCTGAGCCCTCAGGTCCAACCCAGGTTTTCCAAAGTAAATGCAGTTCCCATGGAGTTCAGGGTCTTTTCCCCTCAGGCTGCTCTGAGGGAGAGCCTGGTGGATCCACACAGACTGGGCACCTCCTCAGGAGAAGGTTTTGCTTTCCATCAGAGTGGGAAATGATGGAATTGGCTCCAAACCCGTGGGTGCTGGATCCATGGATTGTCCCTGAGGGGGATCATCAGGAGGGACAATGGGGCCTCTCATTTCAGTGCTGCCCAGAGCAGCGGTGGCTGCCCCTGGATCCCTGGACGTGTCCAAGGCCAGGCTGGACATTGGGGCTGGGAGCAGCCTGGGGCAGTGGAAGGTGTCCCTGCCATGGCTGGGATGGGATGGGATGGGATGGGAGGGGATGGGATGGGATGGGATGGGAGGGGATGGGATGGGATGGGATGGGCTTTAAGGCCTCTTCCAACCCAAACTGTGATTCCATGATTTTGATATCAGCTTGTGCCACCCTCTCAGTGTTCTCTGGGGCTGCTGAGGATGTTTGTGCTGGCTGCACCTCCTCTGCTTGCAGAGCAGCCACATTCCCTGCTTCCCATCCCATCCCATCCCATCCCATCCCATCCCATCCCATCCCATCCCATCCCATCCCATCCCATCCCATCCCATCCCATCCCATCCCATCCCATCCCATCCCATCCCATCCCATCCCATCCCATCCCATCCCATCCCATCCCATCCCATCCCACAGAGCTCTGCTCTGCCTTTGGGGGCACGGAGTGTTGTTTTCTTGATGAAATGTGATTTTTTCCAAGTGCTGCTCCGTTTTTTCCTCCCAAAGCCCCGTTTGCCTTCGGGAGGCCGTTTGTCACGGGGATCCCTGGTGCTGCTCCCAGAGGAACCAGCCCTGCAGGCACTGGGGATGGATGGGGCCTGCCAAGATCATCGTGGCAGATGAGAGAGGATGGAAGCCTCCAGCCCAGGCTGGGAGAGAAAAGCTGCTGAGGGAAGGGAGCTCCTGGAGCTGGGAGCAGCCGGCCTGGAGAGCAGCAACCAGCACACCCAGTCCTGGGAGCCTCTTCCCACATTCCAGCCACGCACAGCCCTCAGCTGGCAGCACTGACAGCACGGAGGGGGAGCAGCCAGAGCTGCCTGAGCACGGACTCTGCAGTGAGGGCTCAGGAACGGCGTGAGAACCACCAGGAATGGCCGAGGGGAGGCCAAAACATTCCCAGTGTGTCCTGGCCCCTCTGGGAGTTCCTCCATCACTCTGACAGAGCTGTGCTTGGCTGCCCAGAGCCCTCAGAGGGGGGGTTTGCTGGAGCCCCTTTCCCAAGGATCAGTGCCAGGGCTGTGCCTGTAGGGTCACGGTGGGAGTGCAGAACCTGTTTCTGAGCTGCTTTCCCTTTTCCCAGCCTTTGCTGCCTGCCAGGCCACTGCTGCAGTGACACTCTGGACCAGTTTTCATGGCAAAATTTCCCAAACCTGTGGATTTGATGCTTTTTATCCAGGATAAAGGGAAGGATGTGCTGCTGGGGCCTTTTGTGCTGTGGGGCATTTGGACTTAGGCACCCCCTTCTTTGCTGCTCTGTACCCCAGCCCAGCAGCTCATCCTGCTAATTATAAATATAAATAATGATCATTTCTGTAAAACTGCCTCCTGGATGGCCAGCATGTCCCCCAAAATCAGGGCTGTGAGCCCCATCCCATCCATCCCTGGACAGGGAAGCACCACGCTCTGCAGTTGCTCCCTGCTGGGTGTTCCCCTCTCTGCCTTCAGTGCTGGCTGCTCCATCCTGGCTCCACCTGTGCTCCCTTCCAGCATCTCTGGCTCCTGGGAGCACTTGCACCCCTCCAGCACCCTTGGGTGCAGTGCTGAGCACCCAGGAGCTGCTGCAGGGGCACAGGGGGCTGTTAACAGCAGGATCCCATTTTCCTGCCTCCCTGTGGGCAGCAGGAGCAGAAGGAAGGCTGGGAAGGCCAGCCTGAGGTTGGAGCAAAGACTGTGCCCTCACAAAGGGAAAGAAGGAGGATTAGGGAAGCCCCGAAGTTGTTCTGCCCCATCTCTCTCTCCACACAAATTGCCATCCTGCAACGAGAACTGCACCATGGAGGTGCTCTGGGCTCTTCCCCCTCCTGCTGCCCCTTGTCCAGCGATGCTTTCCAGGCACAGCTCCCAGAGAGCAAAATCCGGTTTGGACACAAAGAGAGATCCCAGAAAATGTGAACTCCAGGCTTGAGGCTCGAGAAGGAGAAGGGTGAAGCCCTGTGTGGCTGGGGAAGGTCCTGGGATCCTCGGAGGGTGGAGAAGGATGATCAGCAGCCCGGAGCTGTCCAGGGGCTGGAGGAAGGGTTTGGATGCCGAGGAGTGTGGATGCAGGGCTGAGGCTTCCCAGCAGCAGCTCCGGATTTGGCAGCACTCTCAGCTCTTTCCCGGTGCCCTTCCCTGCTCCTGCCACCTGGCTGGGATGTGGAGGGTCTGCTCCAGCCCCTTCCCAGCTGTTTGCCTCCTTCCTGCTCTGTCCCAGCCCCGCAGGCCAGCTCTGTCCGTGGGGGTGTGTGCCCATCTCAGCCCTGTGTGCCTTGGCTCCTGCCGCTGCTGCTTTTCCAGTGAGGAGAACAGCTCCTGGGCAGCCTGGCCCTGCTGCTTTTCCAGCAGGAGAACTGCTCCTGGGCATCCTGGCCCTGCTGCTCCTGGGCAGCCTGGCCCTGCTGCCGGGCTGGGATCAGGGACAGCGGGGGCTGGGGATGGAGGGATGGCAGAAAATGCTCATCCCTCATCCAAGGCAAAGCCACGGCGCTCAGGGAGCCGCGGCAATCCCTGCGAGGGGGAATAAAGAGGAGAGGATCCAAGCCCAGCGTGCCGAGGAGAGGATGGAGACATCAAGGATGGACTCAGGGCGGCGGGAGGAGCTGCTGGAGTGCCGGGGAGCTTCAGGAGCGCTCCGGTGCGACCACGGGGCTTGGCCCAGCACCCACGGCTGGAAAAGCCGATTCCATCCCGCAGCTCTGCCGCAGGAACGAGCACCCGGGGCCGCCGAGGTTTTCAGCTGGCACCTGCAGCCCCGAGCCGATTTAGCGTGAAAATGCTGAGTGCGAACCCGCCGAGCACAGCCCGAGCTGCCGGCCCTCCGTCCTTGCCGTGACATTCCGCGTTTAACAAAACTCGGAGGGCTTTTGGCACCGCAGCAGGAACCGCACGGATTCCTCTGGCAGCAAAGCAGGAGCAGCATTCGGGTGTCCAAAAGGACCATTTCTGCTCTGTTAATGTTGGACAAATATTGACTCCTGGCCACTGCAAGTCCAGCCCTTCACTGCTGAATGCTCAAGGCTACTTGGATAAACAAATGCTTTCTCATGAATATTCTTATTTTAGCACGTCTCCGGCATAACAATGGCTGGAATGAAGGCTCATTATGCTTCTTCTCCTGCTGGCGGTTGGAGGTGACATTGTGTGGCGCTCGGGTGGCACAGGAAAGGAGTGTCCCACCGGGGAGGGTCACTTGTCCAGGGCACAGGGCAGCTGTACAATTCTTGGTCTCCGCCTGACCCTGAGCAATACAAAAATAAATTGCAATTCCTGCTCTGGCACGAGGGAGGGAGGAGCAGCCAGCACAGCCCTGCCCGTGGCACAGCTGCCATCGTTCATTCAGTGCTGCTGGTGCTGGTGGCCACAGCCCAGGTGCTGCAGCTGAGGAGAATCTGGATGGCTCCCCAAAATCTCCTTCCCAGCAGCGAGGCTGGAGTTCAGGCTGGGACATCTCCCTGGGCTGCAGGAGCCCTGTGACCCTTCCTGCCTCTGCAGCCGTCGGCCAGAGAGCGAGGGGTGACTGTCCTGTGCCACCAGGGTGTGGCAGCGCCACTTTCCTGCTGAGCTGGGACACACGGGGGGCTCCCTGGAGAGCTGACAGGGGAGAATCATGGAATTGTGCAATGGCTGAGGGTGGAGGGGAGCTTAAAACTGATCTTGTTCTACCCCCCTGCCATGGCAGGGACACCTCCCACTGTCCCAGGCTGCTCCAAGCCCCAGTGTCCAACCTGGCCTTGGACACTGCCAGGGATCCAGGGGCAGCCACAGCTGCTCTGGGCACCCTGTGCCAGGGCCTGCCCACCCTGCCAGGGAACAATTCCTGCCCAAGATCCCATCCAGCCCTGCTCTCTGGCAGTGGGAAGCCATTCCCTGTGTCCTGGCCCTCCAGCCCTTGGAAATTGTCTCTCTCCATGTTTCCTGCAGCTCCTTCAGGCCCTGCAAGGCCACAGTGAGGTCACCCCAAAGCTTCTCCTGTGCAGGTGAACAATGCCAGCTGTGCCAGCCTTTCCTCCCAGCAGAGCTGCTCCATCCCTCTGCTCATCCTGGAGCCTCCTCTGGCCTGGCTGCAGCAGCTCCAGGTCCTTGCTGTGCTGGGCCCAGGGCTGGGGCAGCTCTGCAGGTGGGCTCTCACCTGAGCACAGGGGCACAGGGGCAGGATCAGCCCAGGGCTCAGGGGGTTCTGGAATGGGAAAACATCCTGACTTTCAAATGTTCTTCAGCTCCAACCCTAAAATATTCTTGACACACACCCTGGGTTAGAACAGACCCTGCTAATCCTGGCACAGCTGCCCCAGTGCCCATTTCTGCTTCCCACTGTTGGGATGGGGATGCAGCTCAGGGTCAGCCGGCCTTGGAATCAGTAATTCCCCTTAAGGTGACCTTGCTGAGCACCTGGGGACACCTCCTGCTCCTCCTGGTCCCAGCAGAACCCTCCTCATGCTGCAATCTGTCCCTCCAAAGTGGCTGGAACAGCAGCATCCCGCCTGGCACTGCTCCAGGGGCATTATCCATGCATCCACAGGGCTGGGCTGGTATTGAGGGGAGGCTCTGGAAATGATTTGGGATCAACCAGAAGCAGAGGGAGCAGAGGATGAGGTTTTCCAGAAGAGCTTTTCCAGAATAACTCCCCCTGTGAACATTCAGGTCCAGAATAAAAATTTACCCTCTTAATTCTGGTCTAATTGCTCTAATTATTTCCAATGACTCCTTGCTCAGATTCTGTACAGGATCTAAAATTTGTGTCTGTCCCTGTCCCCCCGATGAGATCACCCCGAATCCCAAGGAGATGAATTCCTGACTCCCCCAGGCACCCTGCTTATTCCTTAATCCATTTACAGTGTTTTGATTCCATGGTGATAAGGACGTTATAAATGCTAATTGATAAATGAGATCGGCTTTAGATTGGCTCACGCAGGGCAGAAATAGTCAAATGCATACAGAATTGTTATTATTTCAAACTAGCCAGGGCTTCCCAGTCCTGGATAAACTCTGGGAAAGCTCGTCCTTCCTCA
Organism: Nicator chloris; assembly: GCA_013400495.1. Lineage (NCBI taxonomy): Eukaryota > Metazoa > Chordata > Aves > Passeriformes > Pycnonotidae > Nicator > Nicator chloris. Next base: position 341,227 of record WAAE01000411.1, read on the forward strand.
TGTCATCCCAGGCTCTGCAGGATGGGTGGGAAAGCTCCGAGGGATTGAGGAGCACCTGGCAGATGTCTCAGGTTCAGGATGGGCAGTGCCGAGGCTCTAATCTGCCCTTTCCCAGCCTTTGCTCTGTTCCCTGGGGAGGATCAGCCCAGCCCAGCCCAGCCCAGCCCAGCCCAGCCCAGCCCAGCCCAGCCCAGCCCAGCCCAGCCAGGCACCGGCTTGGGAAGGGGAAAACTGGTTCAGCTCATCCCAAGGATGGGCTGGAGGTGGCTGGGCCTTCAGATCCAGTCCCTCAAGGTGTTCTGTTCACAGCAGCAGCAGAAAGGGGCTCCAGGGAGAGCTCAGGGCCCCTTCCAGGGCCTGAAGGGGCTCCAGGAGAGCTGGGGAGGGACTGGGGATGGAGGGACAGGACACAGGGAATGGCTTCCCACTGCCAGAGGGCAGGGATGGATGGGATATTGGGCAGGAATTGTTCCCTGGGAGGGTGGGCAGGCCCTGGCACAGGGTGCCCAGAGCAGCTGTGGCTGCCCCTGGATCCCTGGCAGTGCCCAAGGCCAGGCTGGACATTGGGGCTTGGAGCACCCTGGGACAGTGGGAGGTGTCCCTGCAAGAGGTAGAACATGATGAGCTTTCAGGTTCTTTCCAACCCACACCATTCCATGATTCTATGAATGCAGACATCATTTTAGGTGTTTACAGATATTTTTACTTCTCTGCTGTTTATTTCTCTTGAACACACAGCCTGGTTTGACTCCTGCTGGCTCCGTGGGCACTCTGGAAGTGCCCTGGATGTGTGCTCAGCTCCTGGAGGGAATGGTGGCTGTCCTTGCCAACCACAAAATGAGTTTACAGTCAGAAAAACACCCTAAATTTATACAGACCATCACAGGCTCGCCCAAAATGGAGGACTCACAACCTTCTCTGTCCCAGCTGGAGACTCTGGCTCCACGTTTTCCAGGGATTGATGGCCTTTCCTCCCCGGGTCCTGCCAAGCCCTGCCCGGAGGCTGCCATCCCCTGCCCCTTGCGGGGATGCTCCGGCGCTGCCCAGCCCCACATCCCGTGGATGCTGCCATCCCCGGAGCCCTGGGACACCCTGGGACACCCTGGGACACCCTGGGGAGCCTGCAGAGCCTTCCCGAGCTCTGCCTTCCCCTTGTCCGTGTGAAGGAAGGCTCGGAGGTGCCGGAGCGCCAGCCCGGGCTCACATGGGCGCATCCCCCTGTCCCTGTGCCTCCCCTCCCGGCCCTGCCCAGGTGACAGGCACCGCGAAATCACGGCCCCGGTGGCTTTTTCAGCCGCAGTCTCGGCACGAAAAAGAGAAGCGAAGTTCCCGGCTCAGCCAAGCCACGCCATTCCCTGGCTCCTGTCGGGAGGAGCGGGCTCCAGACGCCGGGCTGGGCAGGCAGAGCGCCTCTGCTGCTATTTTTGCCAAATGCTGACACGAGTCACAAGGAGAAGGCGCAGCTGCCTCTGCCCGAGCTGCGATTCAGCACCCGGAGCTGACCCGGCACCCTCGGCACGCTGCTGGCTGCCTCTGACCGCGCCGCTCCCAAAAAAAGCCACTTCCCACTCGCTGGGAGGGGGATTGTGCTTCCCAAAGCCCCCTGGAAATGGGGAGAGGTGGCAGCCCCACGGGGAGGGGACAGCATCGCCTGAGGAGCTGCCAGGTTGGGATGGAGACCTCAAATTCCCCAAAATTAAGGGTTTCCCCTCCCCTGATTTAGTCCATGGGGAGGTGTTGCAAGAATTGTGTGCAGAACTGTAAGCACAGTAATAAAATAGTTAATATGAGCTCCAGTTGGAATAAACAACCCTGGGGATCTATCAGCCCAAAAGATAAACAATAAATCCATCAGGATTTATTAAAACTTCTGTTAATCATTACAACTGCTGCAAATCATCGCTCCTGGCCTTTCTGGACCTGAGAGCTGCGAGCTTTGGACCAAAAGGCAGCACAAACATTCCACGTTAGGAAGATGGTTTATGAGCAGCAGCCACCAGCAAAGGCACAGGGGGATTTTAGTGGGAATGGGATTGCTCCAAAGGGTTTTTTGGAGTGGCTGTGATGGTCACGAGGGAGAAGCAGCCCCAGATTGTGCAGGGAGGGTCTCAGTGCCCACCCCACGGCCTCCAGCAGAACTGGACATCTCCGCCTTGTTTGCTTGTAGGAATTGCCAAAATTCCTGCTGTTAACGGGATCTGGGAAGAGCCATGCACAGCAATTAGCCAGGCTTATTGTCATTGACTGGAGTTATCCAAAAATCACCAAGACAAAGCCAATGAATCCTCCTGTAAGCAGGACAAGACCTCCCAAAGAACATTCCTCTGGCTGGGCTGTCACTCACATGCTGAATCATTCTGCACAGCCCATCAAATCCCAGATTATTCCCATTCCCAGGGGGGTTTATGCTGTTTATGTTGAGAGACACTCCAGGAACAAAATATCAGCTGGGACCAGGCCTTGGCCCAGAGTGCTTCCCGTGGCACCAGTGCTCAGAGCAAGCAAATGCACTTTCCCAGCTGGAAAACAGGCTGGGAAAGCAGGGAGATCATGGACAATTTGGTCCAGGAGCACTCTTTGGCAAAGAGACATTGAAATTTGGCGATGGCAGTGATAAAACAAAGCCTCGTACTCAGCAGGGCCTGGAAATACAGGGCAATATTCCACAGGGGAAAAGGCCTGGCCTGGAAAAGGGAATGTGGGCTTGTGGCAGGAGGTTTGGTCAGGATAGAACTCCCAGAATTCCCTCAAATGAGGGAATATTTGTTGGGAAAAACAGATTAGAGGCAAATCAGCCCCTCCACTGCTTTTCCCTGGCCATCCCAGGTGGAGAGCAGCAATTCCAACATTGATTTAGCAGGATGGACTCACATGGACTGAAGAGTTTGCTTGGCAAAGGATTTTTCCCTGGATTTTGCCATGATCTGTGCTCCAGTACAAACAACCTGCACCAGGCAGGGTCTGGCTGTTCCCTGCACTTCTCCACTCCTGAAAGCTGATTTTTGCCAGGTCCTGGTGGCTCCTAGATGGAAACAGAGCTGCTCTGGGATACCCAGGGGTCCTATGCCCACATTCCACGCAGGCTCGGTCCCAAATGCCACCTGAGCCTTCCTTCTACCCAGAGCTGCTGGAATGGGAGGACATGGGGGGCAGGGACACCTCCCATTGTCCCAGGCTGCTCCAAGCCCTGTCCAGCCTGGCCTTGGGCACTGCCAGGGATCCAGGGGCAGTCACAGCTTCTCTGGGTGACCCTGAAGTGAATTTTGGATGTGCCAGTGCTGCCACTGCTGCTGAGCAGAATTTGGGCTGCTTGGGAGGTTCATCTCAGGCTTTGAACAGGAACAAAAGTGATGGAAAAAGGCAACAAAGTCTTTGGGACGCAGCAGAGCCGCACAGGAATTTGGGATGCAGGGAGCTGAGACATTCAGGTCCCAGATATCCGGGATATCTCAGGCATCTCCCTGTGGGCACCATTCCGTGTCTGGGCTGGCAGGGAATGCGTGCCCCGGCTCGGGGGGAGCCCAGGTGGCAGCCCAGGAGTGCAGAGAGCAGCAGAGCTCCCCGTGCACGGGGGAACTCCTGGTGCCGGCTGCGGATGTATTTGTGGATTCCTTGTGACATTTTTATTAGGATGAGCTAGTTCCCCTGAAGGGGGATGAATAATGGAGAGGCAGCCTTTGGATGCAGGGAAGGAGGGAGGCAGGGGCTGCTCTGCCTGGAGACACCTCTCTGAGTGCACCTCCCTTCCTCCCATCCCCCTTCCACGTCCCACCTGCCCTCCCTCCACATTCCCAGACCCTCTCCCTCCTTCCAGAGGCATTTCCATGGTCTCCCTCACTGCCCAAGCAGCTGATGTTGGATCAGGGATGTGGAGCAGGGAAAGGAGCAGCAGGATGCTGCCAAAGGGGGGGAGTTGAAGGCAGGGGGTGGGGGTGGGATGAGAAATCCCACGAGGGTATCCTGTGTGGATTTCTGGAAGCCTTGGGAAGCTGGGAGTGTGAGGGCAGCGTGGCTGGGCTCACACCCAGGGCTTGGGGAGCTCTGCTGTGCTTGTGGGGTGAGTGGGGGGAGTGAATCTGCTGGGTTTGGAGGGATCTCCCCCTGGATTCTGTGGATGGGAGCCACGGGCTGGCTTTGGATGGGAAAAATTCTATAGGATCAGTTTCCGTGGCAACCCTGCTCCGGAGCTGGAAGCAGCACCATGGCCCCATCCCTGCAGCCATGTGGGAAGGCCCTGCAAGGATGGAGATTTCCAGACAAAATCATCTTCCCATCCTGCCTGGCACCAGGAGAGAGGCTGGAGTTGGAACTGCAGAGGACGGGATATGGGGCTGGAGCCACCCATCCCATCCCATCCCATCCCATCCCATCCCATCCCATCCCATCCCATCCCATCCCATCCCATCCCATCCCATCCCATCCCGTCCCGTCCCGTCCCGTCCCGTCCCGTCCCGTCCCGTCCCGTCCCGTCCCGTCCCGTCCCATCCCATCCCATCCCAACCCATCCCATCCCATGGATCCATTCCTATCCCGTCCCACTGGGCAGGATGCTGCTTCTTTTTCATGGGGATCCCCTTTCCTCAGAGTGCACTCCAAGTAAAAATCCCGTGGGGATTTGAAGCTGTGGATCTTCCCAGGGTATCAGGGATGGATGGATGGATGGATGGATGGATGGATGGATGGATGGATGGATGGATGGATGGATGGATGGATGGATGGATGGACGGATGGACGGATGGATGGACGGAGGGATGGATGGAGGGGTGGATGGACGGATGGATGGATGGATGGATGGATGGATGGATGGATGGATGGATGGATGGAGGTTGGATGGACACATGGATGGATGGATGGATGGATGGATGGATGGATGGATGGACGGATGGACGGATGGATGGATGGATGGATGGAATTGCTGAGGAATGCTGTGGCCCCATCTGAGCCACAGGGATCAATAGCACCACGTAAGGCCATTTATATCCCTCCAAAGGGAGCATCCAGCCTGGAATTAGTTACATTAAAATGTCTGTCTCCGAGTATTAATTGGGATATTAATATGTCACTGGAAGGGACTTTATGGGCACCATAAATCCTGGGATTAATCAGGAGCACTCCTGGGCCTGGCTGTGGCTGCTCTGCTGGCTCAGGGCTGTCCTGGAGGGTGGCACGAGGCACCCTTGGCCAAGGTCCCTTGTGCCACATCCCTGCCAAACCCACACTGGTGTCCTGATGGGAGCAGAGGAACAGCTCAGCCCCAGGAGGGCTGGAAGGGCAGAATTTGGGCCTCCCCTCATTGGGATGGGGGCTCAGGGTGAGAATCCAGGGTGGCTTTGGAGGGGAAGAGGGTGCACAAGGGATCTGGAGGGGCTTTGGGGTTTCCCCATGGGATGGTGCCGGCACTGCAGGGGACACCAGAACAATGGGACTGGGCACTGGTTGTGTCCCCAAGCACCCTGGGCTGCTGGGCTGGGCCCTGCAGGGACAGCGGCTGCAGCTCAAGGTGCCACCAAGGTGCCACCACCCACTGAAATGCAGACACAGCAGCACAGGGGCAGCTCTGGAGCTCCCCGGGGTGGTTGGCTCCAGCTGTTCCTTTTCTCCCCCTTTCCTTCTGTGGCTGCTGCTGTCACATCATGGAATTGTGGAATGGGTTGAGCTGGAATAAAGCAGAAAATCATCCAGTGCCACCCTGTGCCATGGCAGGGACCCCTCCCACTATCCCAGGGTGCTCCAAGCTGGCCTTGGACACTTCCAGGGATCCAGGGACAGCCACAGCTTCTCTGGGCACCCTGTGCCAGGGAGGAATTTCTTCCCAATACCTCATCTAAATCTACCCACTGTCAGCTTAAGGCCATTCCCTTGTCCTGTCCCTCCACCCCTTGTCCCCAGCCCCTCTCCAGCTCTCCTGGAGCCCCTTTGGGCCCAGGAAGGGGCTCGAACCCTTCTTTAAACAGACACACTCACCTTTCAGGTTGCCTCAGATTATTTTTGGTTCTTGTCATGAACATGGTAAAAACAAAACCAAAAAAGGGATATAAACCTTCCCTGGAATGTGAGCTCCGTGCTGCCCAGGGAGCTCCTGCCAGCACCGGTGGTGGGAGAGTGGAATCTCATCCCTGAGTCACCCTGCCCCTGGCTCTCGTGGGGTGGCCACAGAAGGGAAGCAATCCTGCTTTTCCATGCAATATTTGAGTGGATCTAAGATACAGCTGGCATCCATCCACTGCAAACAAACAGCCGTGCGAGAGCTGAGCTGTCAGTGAGTGCCGGTGAAATTCCTGTGAAAACAAGGGAGAAAAACACGGCTTTCAACATGAAATTTATCACTTTAATGTCCTCCCTTTGCTTTAAAGAGTCTCCAAGGGCAAATCTTAGATCTTCCAGCCCCTTTGCTGAGTCACCACGGACAGGGACACATTGAAAAGGAGATTATAGAGTTGGTGATGCTGGGTTTTGAATTTTTGTTGGTTTTTTGGAGAGACAAAGGAAGAGAGAAGCAAACAGACACGAGGGAAGAAAAGGGCAGGGAGAAAAAAGGTAAAAATATCATTTGCCGTCGACTTTGGCTTAGTTGCTGAAAAATGTCAAGGCTCCAACCTGCTCGTGTTTGAGATTTGAAGGGAAAGCTTTGGCACAGGGCTGGCAGCAGCAAGTTTACCACGGGATCCGTGCCAGACGCTTTTTGGGATGAGATGACAGGAGCAAGAGCGGGAGATGATGTGGGAGGAAGAGGTGCACACCACCAGGGGCTGGCAGAGGGGCCGGCTGGGCCAGCTGGGCATTTGCCACCCCAGCAAAGCAGGGGTGACCCCCTCGACCCGGACTGTTCCCTCTCAGAATTCCCAGCTCCTGATCCACGTCTACACGGAGAACTCCTCCTCCTCCTCTCCCTTCAGTGACTCACCCAGAGTGGAGGAGAGAAAAAGCACTTTATTCCTCAACATTGTTATTTTGGGTCCGGGGAAAACAGATTGTTCACGAGGCAACAAGAGAACAACTTGCCAGACACATGGAGAGGTCACGACGGCCCTGACTCATCTCCCAGTCCTGGCAGGAATCTCGAGCCGTTTCGGATGGTTTTATCCTGGCAGTGACTCACATCAACTGCTCCTGAGCACCTTTCCAGAGCCCCCTCACACCTCCAGGGCTGGGAATTGTTTGCCTGAGGTGAGGAGAGCGCCAAGCTCTTGCCAGGTGTCTTTGCCTCATCTGAAAGGAGAGAATTCTGACAAATCTGTGTTTAATACCTGAGCTTGGAGTGCAAAATGGGAACAGGTTCTTCCCTGTACCTGTGCACACCGGAGAGCTCCGTGATGGATCCCCCGTTTGTGTGTGAGTGACGCTCTTCAGCTTCACCTTCTGGAGCAGGAGCTTCTCCAGGAGGAATCTCCAGGGGCACGTCTGGGATGAGAGCCCGGCAGAGCAGCAGAGCTCCTTCCCATGCAGGGGGAAGGATGCTGGGAGCAATCAGGGAAGCTGAGGGTCCTGATTGATAAAATGAGATCCTCTGGAGAGGGGCCGGGAGGGAATTTGGGAACTCCAGGTTCAATGGGAGCAGGTGGAGATCAGTGGTCTGTGGAGCAGGGATGGAGCGAGGGGGGCCTGTCGCCCTGCCTTTCCAGCCTTCTGATGTTTACCTTTTGGAAACCCTTTTCTCACGCACATTTTCTGTAAACTCTGGATTGTTTACATTCTTTCATGGAGGAGGAGTTCTCTTGATGGTCACCTGTCTTGACCAGTGTGATTGGAGAGGTGTTGACCTTGCTTACCAATCACTTGGTTTGCTTGATGCACTCTTTAATGGAGTCAGTGATGTGATAAAGTCAGTCCTCTTGGCTGAACCCGGGTCAGAGTTCGTGCAGTGCTTTCAGTGTGGCAAGTGCAGCAGGGGCCCTGGCACTGTGTGGGTCCTTGGAGAGGTGGAGGAAAGGCCACTTGTCCCCTTCCACATCCCACGTGGTGCCTGGAGCAGAGGAGGGACAGGGAATGTCCCAGACACCACCAGGCTGGTTGGCATCACCAGCAGGTCCCACCCAAGCCGTTCTGTGAAGACGGAGCTGAGGTTCAGGCAATTGTTTCTCCTGAGTGCAGGAGCAGGATCCTGAGGATGCAGGATGTGTCCACGCATTGATCCCAGCAGGAAAACCACAGACCTGCAGCTGCACCCACTCTACCTGCAGTATTTTACTGGGCTGGTTTTTTTTTTTTTATTGCACTATAAACCAGGAGTAAGTGATCAGAAACAGAGGAATTCCGTCCTCATCTGCCACAGCCAAGACAGAGAGAGAAGCTGAGCCATAAATCGCAGAGTCCATAAAAAATTCCAGCGTATTCACGGAAGTGCTGCGGAGCAGACTCCAGGTAATGATAAAACCGAACACAATTAGGGAGGAAAAAATTATTTTAAAAACTCTGGGATATTCTTAGCTGGGGAATGCTGCTGACGTGCAGTTTAGGTGGCTGGATGGACAAATATCCACGTTAAGCGAGGAAAGCGGGAATAATGCTGAGTTTGGCAACAAATCCCAGGCAGGGCACCTTTGGGAGAAGGAGCACCAAGGTTTTCCTTTCCATCCTCTCCGAGGTCACCTCATCCTGCCCGATTTATGGGACACACCCAATCCCAACCCCAGCTGGATGACAATTCCCTCTTTGCCTTGCCACCTGTGAGCACCAGTTCCCAAATTCCGACTGCAAAGCTCCACGGGCTGCAGCCCTTGGTGAGGAAAACTCCCTCAGATCGTCCCTCCCTCTGTTTTCCCTGGATGCAGAGCCTGACATGGAAACAGCAGCAAGCTGGATGGGTCCAAGTGCATTGTCCAGGTAATTTTGGTTAATCAAATTCCCATTCCACGTTCTAATGGCTCTTGGATCTCATTTCCCTCAGTGCAACTGCAAATTCAAGTGCTCAACAACGCAATTTGTTAAGGAAAACTTGCTTTATGGTAATTTTAAAAATTAGGGAATTGAAAATAAAGGTGATTAGCAGAGCCTGCAAAGATCCAGCACATGTAGGGAATTTTTAGGACTTCATTGGGAATCAGTAAATCTCATCAATGAATAAATGTTAGATCAGAATTAATATTAGCAGAGTGGCAACTTATCCTAATTATTGCATAACCTATTTTGGAGGGGTAATTTTTATATCAGCGTGAGCTGCTGGTCTTTAATCTTTCATTAATTTCATTCATAGCCTTCTCTTAATTTGCCAATCAAGCTTTATATTTGAATTAAAAGCTCGGGGACTTGGACGTGTCAAGTCAACCAAACGATTTCAAAATTGGGATTTAGGAATTTCGACAGTTCCTTAATTACTGCAAACATGAAGTGCATTCACAGCTGCCTTTCCCTCTCCTGATCATTCCCTTCTGCCCACCACTTCGGCTCCTTGGTTTTTGCCAGGAATAGGCGCAGCAAAAAAAGGACTTATGGCAAGGAAAACAGAGAAATTGGGCTGGGAAAGAAAGGCCTGGTTTGCACCACGTGTTCTGCAGGTCCCGTCTCATTAGGGCAGCTCTAATGGGTGGAATTATTAATTGTAAAGGCTTGTCCTTGCCACTCTGACCTTCGGATCCAGGACAGGAGCTTGGGGTGGGACCAGTCCCTTCTGCCACTCCTGCAGTGGGAGGACAAGAGCAAACGGCCTCAGAAAGGGGAGATTTAGAGCAGATTAGGAAAAACATGGTTGTTTTTGGGGTGGCCAGGCACTGCAATAGGGCCCTCCAGGAGCGGGGAATGCCCATCCCTGGAGGGGATCAGGACATCTCTGTACCTGGTGCTGGGGGATGGTTTGGGGGTTTTTAGGGGTTCCTGTGGCAGTGCTGGGTGGTAGTTTGGGGTTTGGGTGTTCCAGGGGCAGTGCTGGGTGATGGGTTTGGGTTTAGGGGTGGCAGAGGCAGTGCTGGGTGTTAGTTTGGGGTTTGGGTATTCCAAGGACAGTGCTGGGGGATGGTTTTGGGGTTTAGGGGTGGCAGATGCAGTGCTGGGGGATGGTTTTGGGTTTAGGGGTGGCAGATGCAGTGCTGGGGGATGGTTTTTGGGTTTAGGGGTGGCAGATGCAGTGCTGGGGGATGGTTTTTGGGTTTAGGGGTGGCAGGGGTAGTGCTGGGGGATGGGTTTGGGTTTAGGGGTTGCAGGGGTGGTGCTGGGGGATGGTTTTTGGGTTTAGAGGTGGCAGAGGCAGTGCTGGGGGATGGTTTTGGGGTTTAGGGGTTGCAGGGGTGGTGCTGGGTGTTGGTTTTGGGGTTCCAGGGCAGTGCTGGGTGGGTGGTTGGACTGGATGGCCTCGAAGGTCAACTCCAGCCTCGGTGGTTCTGTGATCCCCTCATGATGTGGCTGCTGACCTGACTCTTGTTTGTTTTTCCCCTGCCATTTTCCATCACCAGATGGGATTTTGGGAGGGAATTGCTCCCTGGGAGGCTGGGCAGGCCCTGGCACAGGGTGCCCAGAGCAGCTGTGGCTGCCCCTGGATCCCTGGCAGTGCCCAAGGCCAGGCTGGACATTGGGGCTTGGAGCAGCCTGGGACAGTGGGAGATGTCCCTGCCCATGGCAGGGGTGGCACTGGATGAGCTCTGAGGTCCCTCCCAACCCTCTCTGGAATTCTCTGCTCACCAGGGCCATATTTGCCAGATTTCCAGCCCAAGGCAGGGCCAGGGCAGCGTGTGGGATCAGGGGAGGGAGATGCCCCTGTTATCACCGCAGGCAGGAGCACCCTGGGGACAGCCAGGTCACTGCTATCAGCCCTCAGGGGTTCCAGCCATGCATCTTCCTCATGTGCTGCTCCCAGTGCCACTATCAGGTGACCTCTGTGCCCGGCTGCTGCTCCTGGACAGGGATATCACCAATATCACCATTCCTGCCATGTTTGCAGAGCTGGGCACTCCATCCTCTCCCAGCCACAGGCACTGCCTGCTTTCCCAAGGAATACATCCCTTGTATTTGTAATTTATGGGTATTGCAGAGGGCAGGGCAGCGAGGAGGGGCAGGAATGCTTCCTCACCTGGAGCTGGGATGCTGCTGAATCCTGTGGGGCCAAAAGGATCCCTTCGCTCTTGTGCTCAGCCTTTTCTTTCTCACATTGGCCACGACAACTGGAGAGGCCCAAGACCCTGCAGCTGAAGCTGTGAATTAATCTCACCAAAAAAAGCAATTTTATTTTCTGCTGGAGGTGAACCAGGGCCCTGGAAATGCAGGAACCTGCGGCCTCAAATTCCTTTGTCCCCCACAGGCTTCCTCGAGGCAGGAGACTCCTCAGGCAGGGCCCAGGGACAGTGGCACTGCAGAGTTGGGGACACAGGAGCCCAACCTTGCCCGTCCTGCCAGGGCTGCCAGTCCTGGGAACCCCAGGTACAACCAGTTCAACCCCCTGGCATCCATCCCAAATCCCAGTGCTGCAGTGATTCCCAAAGGGAGCCCAGGAGAGGGGCAGGCACTCAGCTGGAGGTGGAATTTCGCTCTGGAAATCAATGGAAATCTGATGAAATCAGCCCTGGACCTTGAGAAATCCAAACACTTTCCCTGCCCAGGGTGTGCTGAGCACCAGCTGGGACCCAAATCCAGCTGGGCCCCATCTCCATCTCCTCATCCCAAGACCTGGGAGCTTTCAGAGGCAGCAGCATCAGACACTGCTCTGGAATCACATTTTAGCATCCCTGTGCGGAGCTCCCAACCCGAGCCAGGCAAGGCGAGGCTCCCAAATTCCCGGGTTTGTGCAGCAGGGCTGGGAAGGCAGACAGGAGCGCTCTGCAGGTGCCTCTGCTCTGCACTCACGGAGCCACAGCCCTGGCACTCCCCCCTTTCATCTTCGGGGTGTAAACGCTGCAGCTCTGGCAGCAGCCTGAGGGCAAATTGTTTGGGAAAGTTTGAGCAAAGCAGGTTCAGCTGCTTCAAAGTAGGAAGTGGCTGACAAAAATACATAATTGCCTTCTTAAGAAAATAAAAAGCAACTTTTTTTGGCAGATTGGCAAGTACACACTTCCTACGCGCTCTCCTTTCTACCCAAAACATGATTCCAGCCTTATTTTTATTTCAGGAACGATGAATTATGAAAGGGCTCTCCCCTCCCTCTTCCTCTGCCTTTTTCTCTCTGCCTCTGACTCCTTCTCTCCCTCCCCGCTCCTAACCCGGGCTGTGTTTGTTTGTAACCTCCACACGCAGACCTGGCTCTAATTTGCTTTATCCACACGTTGCAGGGCCCCCAGGACAGGGATTGCTTTCCTGCTGCCGTGGCTTTATGAATAAATCCCTTCCCAAAGCCCTGCGGAGCCGCAGGTGAGGGATATGTTGGATAAACCCCAGTGCTCCCTGCCCCAGGGGAGGGGTGGCTCTGCCAAACCCAAAGGGAGCTGCCACAGCCCCTCCATCCCACGGCACGTCTCACCTGGAATTCTGGCGGATTCCTCACTGCTGGGATGCTGGGAAGTTCCAGGGCTGCTCCATCCTCAATCCCCAGGGAGTGACCCCTGCAAAGGGCAGCCTAAAGCCACGTGGAGCATCCCCCTTTCCCCAGCGGGGGAAGGTGGGAAGGGTTTGTGGGGCTCTGCAGACCATCCGTCACCAGGGAAGAGCCGTGGGTGGGAGAGGCAACGGCCAGGAAAAGGCTGATCCTGGCTTCAGCTCTTGGTGGAATTTGCTTCAGTTCCACGGGACTGGCAGGGCTGAGAGCCAGCAGAAAGGACCTGGGTGTGGAGAAAAGTGTCCCCTGGAGCTTCTGGAATCAGGGAGTGAGGAGAAAAGGGTGAGAAAGTCTCCACATGCACAGGGATCCCCCAGCCCTCCCCCCATGGAGTGTCCCACACGTGGCTGTGACCCTGCAAAGCTCCTGAGTGGCTTGAGAGACACAGGCAGAGTGTGGGGAATGCTGAGAGATTCCCACTGGGATCCTGGGCCTGGACACCCGGCTGGGCACTGGCAGAGCACCAGGCATGGAGCTGGGAATGCCACGGGAACATCCCCATCTCCAGACATCCTGAGGGGTTCTTGTGTCCTGCACATCCCCGCAGCCTTTTGTGACAGGAAAACTCTTCAACTGTTGTGGTTTTCCTGCTAGGAGCAAGGAAGGAGCAAAGAACTGCCCCAAACCTCATCCTCCCAGGAAAAATTGTCGCTGTCACTCTTCATTTCAGGAGGGAGGCAGGAAAGCACCAGATTTCTGCCCCCTCCCTTCCCTCCGTCCCATCAGTGATGTGCAGCAGCTGCTCCAGCCCTTGGTTTGTCCCCTCTGGTCACCCTCAGGCACCTGGTGCTGCTGAGATCCAGGATTCTGCTCCAGAAACATCCAACAGCATCTGCCGAGCGCGCCGGCCCCGCCGGGCACTGCCGGCTCCTGCCCGGCCCCACCAGCCAGCCCCGGCCACCGCGGGCCATGCCAGGGCCACCACAGGCCACCGGCCTGGCCTGCGGGGCCCAGCTGTGGTGACAGGAGCCGTGGCGCTGGCAGAGGTGACCTGCACACAGCCAGAGGTGCTGCAGCTCGCAGGGATCCCACGGGGCAGCAGCAGGAGCGGCACCAGCCCTGGCAGCCCCTGGGCTTCTCCTGCTGGGCACGGGTTCCCCGCACACACCTCCAGTGCCTCCCCTCCTGGGGCTGCTGCCACCTCAGCACAGTGCCAGGCTGGCACAGCGCTGTCCCTGCAGCTGGCTGTCCCTGCAGCTGGCTGTCCCTGCTGTGTGCCCTCAGGACATCGGGGCTGGCACAGACAGAGGTCGCCAGGGGCTGTCGGTGCCTCTGGCTCCCCGGGGAAGGAGCAGCCCCCGATCCTGACAGAGGAATTGGTGGCATCCAACACAGAGCATTTTGGAAACCAGGGATCCCTTCCCAGGAGAGTTTCCTGCTGTGGTCAGGGCCTTCCCAAATTTCCTGTGCCTGCACCATGTGTTCATTTAACATGGATAAGTAGCCAGGGAGCAGGGATGGGATTGTGGGCAGCTGCATTCCCGGCTTATTCCCTCCAGAAGCAGGTTCCTGCCTTTTTTCTCTCCCTCCAGAGGGATGAGGCACGGAATTCCTCCCCCTGGAGGCCTGGGAGAACAAACCCCCTTCCCCAAAGATGAGCCCAGCCACATTTGCCCGGCCCAGCCCTGCAAGCTCCAGGTGCAGGTGGAGCTTCCCAGGTTTCCAGCATCCATCTCTGCAGTGCCTGTGGCAGAGCAGGCAGCTCCTCAGTATTTGATTTGGTAATTAGCCCACAACATCGTCCATCTGAGGGAGGCAGGAATGCTGATCCAGGCAGGGAATGGTGATTCCTGACCTGGCTGCTCCCAGTGCTGCGGGACTGTGGCTTCCCCTGGCACGTTCTGCACTGCTGCACTCCCAGATTTCCTGTTTGCCTCGTGTGTACATCCCATAATTTGTCCCATATGGCCAGGCATGGTGTGTCCATGTGTCATGGAGCAGGGACAGCTGCTCTGAGCGTGCAGGGCCAGGAGCAAAAACCTGAGTGCCACAAATCTGCTGTGGGCACAGACACCAATGGGAACGTGCAGGAGCCATCCCAGAACCTCCACCCAAACCTCTCCTGGCCAAGTTCTGGGAGACTGGAGCCATCTGCACCCTGGCTGTGAGTAAACGCTCCCACAGTGGGGGATCCTGCATTTTCCAGGGTGTAAAATCCAATGCCCTGGACACTGCCAGGGATCCAGGGGCACCCACAGCTGCTCTGGGCACCCTGTGCCAGGGCCTGCCCACTCTCACAGGGAACAATTCCTGCCCAAGATCCCATCCATCCCTGCCCTCTGGCAGTGGGAAGCCATTCCCTGTGTCCTGTCCCTCCAGCCCTTGGAAATTGTCTCTCTCCATGTTTCCTGCAGCTCCTTCAGGCCCTGCAAGGCCACAAGGAGCTCACCCCAAAGCTTCTCCTGTGCAGGTGAACAATGCCAGCTGTGCCAGCCTTTCCTCCCAGCAGAGCTGCTCCATCCCTCTGCTCATCCTGGAGCCTCCTCTGGCCTGGCTGCAGCAGCTCCAGGTCCTTGCTGTGCTGGGCCCAGGGCTGGGGCAGCTCTGCAGGTGGGCTCTCACCTGAGCACAGGGACACAGGGGCAGGATCAGCCCAGGGCTCGGGGGGTTTCTTGATTTTATTCCCAGCTGGATCTTCCAAGGTTGGTTTCTTCTCTGGCCACAGATTTGCCTGCTGTAGTGAGAATTCCAGAATTCCCCCAGAACGGGAGGGCAGAGAAGTGGGAACAGCATCCAGCTCATCATAGCTGGGAGCAGGGCTCAGGTGGGAGAGGTGGGATGGGGAGCCAGGCTGAGGTGGGGGAGGAAGGATGGAGACTGGGCTGAGATGGGGTGAGGAGCCAGATTGAAATAGGAGAGGTGGGATGGAGAACCAGGCTGAGGTGGGAGAGGTGGGATGGGGAACGAGGCTGAGGTGGGAGAGGTGGGATGGAGAACCAGGCTGAGGTGGGATGAAGAGCCAGGATGAAGTAGAAGATGCAGGGCAGGCAGGATGCAGTCTCAGGGGTACCACAACCCTTCCCAGCCGGCTCCAAACACTCCCAGAGGCAGGCAGAGCTGCTGGAGAGGGGCACAGCTGTTGGGAAGCAGAGGCTGCCACGGCCAGGATGCTCCAGAACATCCCAACATCCCAGCTGAGCCCAGCCCGTGCTGCTGCTGCCGAGCAGGGCTGTGCCCGGGGTTCATCACTATGGAAATCACATTCCCTTTAGCTGCCTTCCAGGATAATCAGTATTAAAGGGAAACTATTTTCTAGTTCATTAGAGGAAAGCTGCGTCCCCGTGGCTGCTGCTGCGGGCACCTCCTTCCCCTTCAGGAGAAACGAGCTCCCAGCACGGAGACATCCACACTCCAAATGTCACCGGGGGGAAGGGGGACAGCGAAGGGCCCTGTCCCCAAGGGCTGCCCTTCCTCCTGCTCGTCTGCCATCCTCCAGGAGGGTTTGGGACCCCCTTCCCTTGGATCATCCCCACCAGCCCTCACCCCATAGGCTCTGGACTCCTTCCCTCCTTGCCTTGCTGGTACTTGAGTCCTTGTTCTGATGTTATCCTTGGATTCTCTGCTGCTTGGGAGCATCCCTGAGAGCTGGGGTCTCCTCATGCCAATGCCTCTGCCAGAGCCTTTTCCTCTCAGCAGGATGCTCTGAGGTTCCCTGGGGGCTGGGACTGTGCTCCTCATCTCCCAGACAAAAAGCAGGTGTGGATTAGGCCTGATTCCTTCCTTCCTTCCTTCCTTCCTTCCTTCCTTCCTTCCTTCCTTCCTTCCTTCCTTCCTTCCTTCCTTCCTTCCTTCCTTCCTTCCTTCCTTCCTTCCTTCCTTCCTTCCTTCCTTCCTTCCTTCCTTCCTTCCTTCCTTCCTTCCTTCCTTCCTTCCTTCCTTCCTTCCTTCCTTCCTTCCTTCCTTCCTTCCTTCCTTCCTTCCTTCCTTCCTTCCTTCCTTCCTTCCTTCCTTCCTTCCTTCCTTCCTTCCTTCCTTCCTTCCTTCCTTCCTTCCTTCCTTCCTTCCTTCCTTCCTTCCTTCC
Organism: Nicator chloris; assembly: GCA_013400495.1. NCBI lineage: Eukaryota > Metazoa > Chordata > Aves > Passeriformes > Pycnonotidae > Nicator > Nicator chloris. The sequence goes on from WAAE01000411.1 coordinate 357,702, forward strand.
TTCCTTCCTTCCTTCCTTCCTTCCTTCCTTCCTTCCTTCCTTCCTTCCTTCCTTCCTTCCTTCCTTCCTTCCTTCCTTCCTTCCTTCCTTCCTTCCTTCCTTCCTTCCTTCCTTCCTTCCTTCCTTCCTTCCTTCCTCACTCTGGCTCCCAGAAAATCTTCCCTAAAAGGGAAAAGGATGTGACATGAGGAGACCTCAGCACTGCCCATGGATTTTGGAATTTCAGGTTGATTTTCCACTTCCCCATAACAACAGAGTGACCGAGGGAGTGAATTACCAACAAACACCAGGAATTTTCACCATTTGGGGTTAGAAACGGATCTGAGGGGCCACTCCCAAGCAAATCCCAGCAGAGGATGATAAAAGATCCTCACTCAAGCCCAGGACAGATGGAGAATTCCAGCACAGGAGGATATCCAGCTGCCTCCGGCTTTGGGTGACCCCAGAACTGGGATTGCCATGGAGAGGGACAACACAGAGCAGCCCCTGGGAGGCTGAATTAGGTCCTTTTCCCTAAAATTATACCGGGCTGGAGTGCTGGAGAGTCCATGAGGGAAGGGCAGGCTGGGCTTTCCCTGTGTGGGGCCAGGGCAGTCACCTCCAAGGGGATGAGGCTGAATTCCCTAAGGATGAGTGCCCCAGCTCAGCCCCCAGCACTTTGGGAAACAGCTGGACTTTGTGGGATCTGGGAAGCAGCCACATGGCAGCCCTGTGCCTTCCACCTGCACATCCACAGCATTCCAAACCTTCCTCTGGCCCCTGGCTGTGCCAGGTGTCCCCCAGGGAGCCTCCTCCCTGCACCAGCCAGCCCCTCATCCCCCATGGAACCAGGCTGGGGGGGCTCAGCCACCACACGGGCATGGAAAACATTCCCAGCTCATCACAGAGGCAGGGGCAGGAGGACACGGATGCAGAATGAGGAGTGGCTTTTTTGGGAATGGTTTCATTAGGAATGGCTGCCCGGCCAGGGACAAACTGAAGGAACTGAGGGGTTTAGTGTCCTGCTGGAATCCCAGTGGGAAGAGCAAGGAAAAGCCTGGGCATGGAGCAGGAAAAAGATAGATGTGCACGGTGTGGCAACCCCTGCATGCACCAGGAATGGCTTCAGGGCAAGGAAGGGATCGTGGAGGCCTTGTCCATGGAAGGTGGAGCTCTGTCAGGATCAGAGGGAGATTGGAGACAGCTGAAATGAACATCCTAGCAAAAAAATCCCCAATTCTGTGGGAAGAAGCACAAAATCCCCACCCCTGGCAGCTCCCTCCCAGCAACTCCAAGCATGGAAAGGCTCTGGCCGGAGCCAGGATGAACTCCAGTCCTGCAGGGGCTGCCAAAGCTTGGCCTTTCCGAGCTTTCTGCTCTCTGGCTCGTGCCTGTGGCCAGGGGATTGCTTGGCAAAGAGGCCAGGCCTGGCAGATGATCCCACAATCAGCGGGATAAGCCGAGCCCAAAGCCCTGCTCCCACCTCACCTCATAATTGCTTTTGTTCCCGGCCCACCAGGGCAGAGCTGGCTCGGTGCTCCAGTGCCCTTTTTAAGGATTCAGCCTGAACTGCCAGCCAGGCTGTGCAGATGTGGCTGAGCTCGGATGAAGGGTTTATCCATCCTCCCCGGAACCGGCCGGGATCGCTCCGCAGGTGCCAGGAGAAGCTTGGAGCACATCCCGGTGAACGGCAGCCTCTGCTCTCAGGGACAGGAACTCTGCTGTCAACCAAAGGGAAGCTTTTCTCCAGCTGTTCCCATCCTCACACAAAGCCCAGAGGTGCTTTGGGATGTGTGCTCTCGGGAAAGGGTGGGGGTGAGGAAAGATGGGACAAACCTGCTGCGGATGGAGCTGGAGTGACACTGCTGGTGGCAGTGGGGCTGTCACTGCACAGACAAAGCCACCTCTGACCTGCCCTGGGCGCTGCCACAGCAAGGGCAGAAATGCTCTGGTCCATGTGGACGCTCAGCCATGTCCAGTTTGTGGGTCAGGCCTAAAGAATCCCAGGGTCACTGAGGCTGGGAAAGAGCTCCAAGATGATCGAGTCCAAGCTGTGCTCCATCCCCACCTTGTCCCCAGCCCAGAGCCCTCAGTGCCACCTCCAGGCATTCCTTGGACACCTCCAGGGATGGGCACTCCAAACCTCCCTGGGCCAAGGCCTGACCACCCTTTCCATGCAGAAATTCCTGCTGCTGTCCCACCTGAGCCTCCCCTGGCCCAGCCTGAGGCCGTTCCCTCTCCTCCTGTCCCTGTTCCCTGGGAGCAGAGCCCAACCCTCCCGGCTGTCCCCTCCTGGCAGGGAGTTGTGCAGAGCCACAAGGTCCCCCCTGAGCCTCCTTTTCTCCAGGCTCAGCCCTTTCCCAGCTCCCTCAGCCCCTCCTGGGGCTCCAGCCCCTTCCCCAGCTCCGTTCCCTGCCCTGGACACGCTCCAGCCCCTCCAGGTCTCTCTGGCCACGAGGGCCTAGAACTGGACACAGCCCTTGAGGTCCCTCAGCAGGGCCAGCACAGGGGACAGGCACCAAACGGGTCCAGAGGGGACTCAGGAGAGGAGAAGCAGGATCCCTCCCGGCATGCAGAGCTGAATTCCCCTGGAATTGGGATAAACAGCTGGAGAAGATGGAAACCAGGGGCCAAAGGCAGCTCAGAAGCAGCTTCTGCACTGACAATAGCAGGGCTCGAAGCACTTGGGGGTTGAATGCTCCTGGGGAAGAGGGGACTAATTTTGAAGTTCCATGGAAGAAAAGTGAGGAGTGCTCCCCTCAACATCCAAGTGCTGCTCGTGAGAGGGAGCTGCGAACAGGAGCACACGGAACAAGGTGAATCCATCAAGGAATTTGCAGCTCATCAAGGGCTGAAGAGGCAATTTTGTAATTAGGGGTGAGAGCTGCGAATCTGATTGTGATCTGGAGCAGAAATTCGGGCCGGGGCTGACAGGAGAGCCTCGGTGAACCCTCTCCACTGCAACTATCCAATGCTGATCCAAGGAGACCACTCCAGATGCTCTGAAGGTTACAGAGGACTGGCATGGCTTGGACATGACAGAGAATTCCAAGAGGAATTCCACGGCACAAGAGGGATGGGGAGACAGGAAAACCCCAGGCAGTGGTGGACAGGGCAGGAATGCAGAGAAGAGACAAACCCTCAGCACATCCCCTGGCTTTGCTTGTGCCTCCTGGGGAGGAGAGGGGACGGAAGGCCAGGAATAGTCAGGAATTTTCAGGAGAGAAGGAAAGGACAGGACTGCTGAGAGGGATGAGAACATCCAGGTGAAAGCACTGAGGGGAATCAATGGGTGTGTGCTGGATCTGATGTTTAAAAACACGGTGCCAAGGTTAAGGTCACCCGTGAGCAGCAGGACTCTCCAGCCCACCCAAACCTCGCTCTGGTGGCACTGTCTCCATCCAGGATTGTCCTCTGCATCCCAAACCATTCCCTCCACCATGGGAGAGGCTGCAGCAAAGTTCTGTGCCCTTGAGTGACGGCTGCCCAGCCATCTCCAGCACAGCTTAATTTGATAAGAACCCTGAGCCACTTTAAACACTTCAATCATGGCACCTCTTAATCATCTCCTTGCTGAACAAAATAATCCCACTTTGCTTAATCTCTTCTCCCGTGGAAATCCTGTCACTCCTTTATTGTCTAAATGACTTTACAGGGCTCTGTCTCCAACACAAAAATATCTGACTTCCCAGGAAGCCACAAAAACAGGACATTGCTCCCCACAGGGGCTGAGCAGCTCCGGGGACACCTTGGGAAGGGACAAAACCTTCCCTGCACCCATGGAACCACCTGGACCCAGTGCTCTGCAGGAGACCCTCAGGGATGTGTCTCCTGCATCCTCAGTGTTCCAGGCACGTGGGATGGGGATGGTTGGAAATAATTTGGGAAGCTGATACAGATTGTGGGTTGGTTTTGGGGTTTTTGTGGTGTTGGGCCTGCAGAGCAGAGGGAGCTGGGGCCAGGGGACCAGCAGTGACAAGATGGGACCTCACTGCTGTACAGAGGGACAGGACTCCAGGGGTGCTGCAGCTTCCAATAAAATCACATTTCCATGGAGATCTTCCCACAAGAGCCCAGCAAATCCAGTTCCTTCCCTGTCTGACCCAGGAAATGCCTGCACAGCCAACACTGGCACTTGGATTCCTGCCCTCAGAGAAGCTGAGGCAGAAGATTCCAAATCAAGGATTGTCAGGATGTCCTGGCTGCACTCCCAATTTTTCTCTGCAGCTGTGACAGACAATAATAGAATTATAAATTAAAAACAAATCAATATGAGATTTTTCCTCATCTGCTTTGTCACCAGGATGCAGGATTGGAGGGAGAGCAGCAAATACCTCCCCGGGAATTCAAGGGAGCTGACACAGGTGTTGTTCCACCACAATCCAGACCAGATTTTTGCCTGGAGAAGGGATAGAGGTGAATCCACCCGCAGGAAATCTGCAATTGTGAGCCTGTACCAACTCTGCAGAACTAAAACATATTTTTTTTAAGGAATTTAAAAGGTGCTGGGAATGGTGTTGGCTGCTCCACTCCCATATAGGCAGCAAGTGGAGAAGGCAGCTGCTGCTTCTTTGTTGGATCCAGTCTCACAATTCCTCGTGCCAAGAGGAAACGCCACGTGTCTGGATTTAGGGAAGCACCGAAGGAAAAGCAACAGGAAATGCTGGGTGGGAAATGCTGTCTCCAGGTTGGACGGAGCAGTTGATGTCCCCCACCCCAACCCCCCAGGGGTGGACAATTCCCTGTCCCTGGGGTGGCTTTGTCACTGCCAGCCAGGGTTTTGTGCCACCACCGAGGCCGAGCTCGAGCTCCAATAATGGACAGGTGCCTTTCAGTGGAGTTCATTGATTTGGGAGGGATGGAATTTCGTGGCCTGATGGATGGCTGGAAAAGCCACAGGCACTGCAGGCTGGCCGGGGAGGCTGTGATTCCGTGGGGATTTGTTTTCCTGACACTCCGGAGTGGGAGTGGATTGTGTGCCCCAGCTCTTGCCACACCCTCGGCCTCACACCCCATTCCAGAGGCAGGAAGGGAAAACCATCCATTTTCCATGTTAAATATGAGTGGATGCACAGCTGCGAGGGGTGGGTATCCCTGGATACCACCCCTGTGGGTGATGTATTCCCTCTCCTCCTGGAGCCAAGGGGTTCTCCAGCAACAGGGAATTCAACTAAAATATCACCAAAATCATGGCTTGATCCTGATGGTGAGGGGGTTATCAGACCACTGCTGGGGTGGTCAGACCATTGATGGGGATGTCAGAGCATTGGTGGGGTGGCCAGATCACAGATGGGATGGTCAGATGGTTGGTGGAGTGCTCAGACCATGGATGAGGCACTCAGACCATTGGTGAGGTTGTCACACCATGGATGGGGCTGTCACACCATGGATGGGGCTGTCACACCACGGGTGGGGCTGTCACACCATGGGTGGGGCTGTCACACGAGGGATGGGGCTGTCACACGAGGGATGGGGGTCACACCACGGGTGGGGCTGTCACACCATGGGTGGGGCTGTCACACCATGGATGGGGCTGTCACACCATGGATGGGGGGTCACACCATGGATGGGGCTGTCACACCATGGGTGGGGCTGTCACACCATGGGTGGGGCTGTCACACCATGGATGGGGCTGTCACACGAGGGATGGGGGTCACACCATGGATGGGGGGGTCACACCAGGGATGAGGTGGACACACCAAGGATGGGGGTCACACCATGGGTGGGGCTGTCACACCAGGGATGGGGCTGTCACACTACGGATGGGGGTCACACCATGGATGAGGTGGTCACACCAAGGATGAGGTGGTCACACCACTGGCAGGGCCATCAGACACCAGGATAACCCCAAGCAAAGTGTGAAGGACCCACCCTGGTGAGGCAGACCTGGGGCAGAGGGTTCCTGGCAGGTTCTCCAGGAGCTGGAGGAGGATTCTCCTCTCTCCAGAGGGCTGGTGGCTCCTGCCCCGGGTCCTGCTGGGCCACCAGAGCTGCTGGCCACCAGGACCGAGGGTCACCCCTGAGCAGTGCCCGGCGCAGGGACTGAGGCGAGGACACGACGTCCTCCCTCTGTGTGCTCACTTATTTACTTTTCTGCTTGAAAATGAATATTTGATAACTTTGCTGGGATCAAGGCCTCTGTTTGGGGCACTGATAATTTATTTATCCATCCATTTATTCTGCTGCAGCGCTGCTGCAGGAGATGGAGATGTCCTGGGGGCTGAGGCACCAGCACGGGCACAGGTGTCCCATCTGGGGACTTCCAGGGCACCCCTGAGCTCCCTCTGCTCTCAGAGGGGACAAGAAAAGCAGCTGCAAACGGCTGGGCAAGGCCTGACAGGGCAATTGCTGAAGAAGATGCTCTTGCTGGAGCTCTGAATCTACAATCGAGGAGGGAAAGGGAACAGAGAGAGAGAAATTGTGGAAAAATTAGTGGGAAGTAGGAGTAAAATGATGATAATTTGCCAAGGAGATGGGACATGGAGAATCCCCCCAGGACAGGGAGAAACCCCTCAGGACATGGAGAAGCCCCTCAGGACATGGAGAAGCCTCCCAGGAGATGGAGAAGCCTCCCAGGTGAGGGAGAAGCCCTCCAGAACATGGAGAAGCCCCCAGGACATGGAGAAGCCTCTCAGGAGATGGAGAAGCCCCCAGGACATGGAGAAGCCTCTCAGGAGATGGAGAAGCCCTCCAGGACATGGAGAAGCCCTCCAGGACATGGAGAAGCCCTCCAGGTGAGGGAGAAGCCCTCCAGAACATGGAGAAGCCCTCCAGGACAGGGAGAAGCCTCCCAGGACATGGAGAAGCCCTCCAGGAGATGGAGAATCCCACCAGGAGAGGGAGAAGCCTCCCAGGACAGGGAGAAGCCTCCAGGACAGGGAGAAGCCTCCCAGGACAGGGAGAAGCCCCCAGGGCATAGAGAAGCCCTCCAGGAGATGGAGAAGCCCTCCAGGAGATGGAGAATCCCCCCAGGACAGACAGGGAGCTGCTGCCCAGGGCACAGGAGCAGGAGAGGGCAGGTGGCTGGGGCGGCTCTGATCACGTGCCCTGGAGGGAAGCAATTTCTCCCGAATTTCCACCTTTTGTTCGCCTGCTGAATACTCCCTGATTTCTTTGGAGTGGGATTACGTTCTCCTGCTCCTGGGGCTGAACACATCGCAGCCTCCCCCGGCGCAGCTCTTTGCTATTCACGGCCTCTCATCCCTCTCCTCGGGAGCCTTCCACGGTGATTGGAGAGGGGAGGATGAGCGGTGCATGCCAAGCAGCAGGGACCCCATCGGGAGCCTGGTTCCTGACCTACAATCCTCGGTGATTAGGCAGATGAAACGCTCAGGATGCCAAGCCTCTCCACGCAATCCTCATCTTTCTCCGGATCCTGAGGCTGGCAGCCCAAAGACCAAGGTGGTCTCACAAGCAGCAGCTCAGAACTGGGCTGCAGGTCTGCTTTGGGGCTGGGGTTGGGCTGGGAAAGGGGATTTTAGAGGCAGAGAGTTCTGAAATCATGGAATGGTTCAGGTTGGAAGGGAAGTTCAAGTTTCCACTACCCCAGGCTGCTCCAAGCCCCAGTGTCCAACCTTTCCTTGGGCACTGCCAGGGATCCAGGAGCAGCCACAGCTCCTCTGGGCACCCTGTGCCAGGGCCTGCCCACCCTCACAATGAAGAACCTTCCCAAAATCCCATCCTAACCTACTCCCTTTCAGTTTAAAGCCATTCCCTCCGTCCATGCCTTTGGAAAATGTCCCTCTCCATCTTTCCAGCAGCGCCAGGGCCAGCATGGACAGTGCTGCTCTGTGGGAGGGGATGGCCAGGGACACAGCTGATTCCTTGGAATTAATGATGAAAAACTCTACCAGGAGGGAAAGAGCTCTGCCTGGGGCCAGCCTGCCTTTGTGTGGGACAGATTCCTGCAGGAAGTGCCTCTGGAACGCCATCATTACCCCGCTGTAGCTCTTTGCCTCTCATTACCTGGGCTCTGTCATCACTTAGGGTTTTGTCACAGCAACGCCTGAAAGGAGGTTTAGGGAGGCTCCTTCAGCAGCTCTGGGCAGCAGCAAATCCCCATTGTCCTCAGTTGGACACGTCCCCAGGAAGGAGGGGATTCATCCTGCCCAAAGGCGCAGCATTTCCCTTTGGAATACAGAGCAGGCTCCTGACCTTGCCCAATCAAAGGGATTTATGATTAATGGCACCTCCAGTAACAAACCTGGCATTGTGGACGGGATATTTCAGGTGTCTCGTGCCCTCACTGCAGAATAATGCAGAGACTTCAAAGCTCCTGTAGCACAAACTCCCGAAAATTGGGCTGGAATTGAAGTTAGGAATGAAATAAAATAAGTGATGGTCATTTTCTTTAGCTGCTCTTCATTACTGAAATGTTTCCTTTGTCTGACACTGTTTTTATTGGGCCACATCCACAAAAAGCTGCACTTCCAGGAAAATGAGGGATGTTGGTGCTGTTAAGGGGCTGTAGGAAGTGAAGCTGCCTCGGCAAAATGCTCTGTTCAGCAGGTAAGGCTCCAAGAGGGCAGACAGCAGAATTCCCAGGATTTCATGGCCTTGGAGAGGGCCTTGGGTAGGGAAAACAAGTTTGGAGTGGTGGCACTGCCCTGCTCCTGGGAATGCTGATAAATCCAGTATCTGAGGCTGCCCAGGGGAAGGGCAGAGTCTCCTCACAAGCAAAAATAATCTCCAAAGTCGTGACATTGTTACACAATTGTACCCTGATCTGCGACCAGAGACTAAATAACCAACTAATTACGTTTCAATGGAGTGTTTTAATTGATTATTGCACGGTGTGGCTGCAGTTGGGGAGTGTTTGGGTGACAACAACACATGGCCTTAATGTTTTTAATTGGAATTATTCCTGGAATGCACTCTCAGCTCTGACTGTACTCGGGGGTGTTTCTGTGCAATGTTCCTTTTTCCTCAGAGGAAGATTCTTCTGATGCTCAGTGCCACCATCATCATCCTCCCATGGTTTTCAGACAGGGAAGATGATTTTCCTGAGGATTGGCAGGAGGGAGCCAGGACAGCACATCCCTGCTGCTTCAGTGCATGAGAACCAAACATTTGGGGCACATTTCAATTTGGGGGAAAAAAAAAGGATTTGGTTGTGTATTGTTGGTCTCATTATCTGTAACAACAGAGAGGAAATTCAAAATGTCAGGAATCAAAACATCCCAGCAGCAAAGCTCTGCTCAGGTTTTGGAGCTCTGTGGAATTCCTTGTGGGAGAGGAAGGAGTTGATTAAAAATGGGAATGCTTTCCCTCATGTGGGGTCTCTTATCCCCCCACAACTTCCAGCCTGTGTAATTCCATGTGTGAGATGGAGAATTGGTTTTAAAATGGGAACGATTTCGCTCACGTGGGGTCTCTTGTGCCCTCACAACTTCCAGGATGTGTCATTTCGTGTTGTCCCCTCAACCCTTGTGTGATACAGGTGATGTTCCTGGTGCTGGCTGTGGGATCCCTTCCTGCCTCCCAGCTCCTTGGGATGAGGCAAGTGCTGCTTTGTCATGATCTCAGACAGGAAAATCGGCAAAAAATGTTTGGCAATTAAGTCAAGCCAAGACTAAGAGTGCTAAAAGTGGTGCTGATCTGGGTGTCCATCCTATGCCAGCCCTGGGAGTCGCTGGGCACTGGATTTGTTCCTTGATTCTGATTTATTCCTTGCCTTTTACCTGGGAATTCTATGTCTCCGGCATCTGTCTCGGGTTCCAGGGAATTCCCTGAGTCACAGATTGGTTTGTGTGGGAAGGGACCTTAAAATCCATCCAGTCCCACCCCTGCCATGGACAGGGACACCTCCCAATATCCCAGGTTGCTCTAGCTTGGCCTTGGACACTTCTAGGAATGGGGCATTTCCTGCTTTTCCTTCTTCAGTGGCTTTACCCAGCCTTGTTTTAATCTGGTCTCATCCAAGGCTGGCCTTTTATTCCAGTGAAAACCATGGAAGTGTCCTGAGGTCTTCCTGGACCGTTTTCCAGTTCCATGTGAACTTCCTGGGACTGAGGAGGAGATGCCCCAACAGCGAGAACAAACCCAGTGCAGTAGGAAAGGTTTTAATCCACGATTAAATCCATTTAGGCCCAACATCCTCATAAACCACTCCGGTGCAGGACTCAAAGGGATGATGAGGAAGCTTGGGAATTAAATTGGGAGGAGCTGTTGGCTCCCTCGAGAGGCCCTGCAGGGAGACCTGGATAGAGCAGAGGGCTGGGAATCACCAAAGGCGTGGAGTTGAACAAGGGCAGATCCTGGATTCTGTGCCTGGGGTGAGGCAACCCTGGGTGTAGGGACAGAGTGGGACTGGGGGGCTGGAAAACAGCTGTGGGGAGGAATCTGGGGGGGCTGATCCATGACAAACTGGATCTGAGCCAGCAGTGGAGCCAGGAGGGACATCCCTGTCCCGGGGACATCAGCCCAGGGAGGGATTGTCCCGCTCTGCTCTGGGCCAGCCTCACCTCCAGTGCTGGGGCACTTTGGGTGCCACAAGGTCTGAGAGCTCCAGAGCTGTTCCAGAGTGCCCAAAGGAGGGAGCCGGGGCTGGGGAAGGGGCTGGAGGGGCCACCCGAGGAGCGGCTGAGGCCACTGGGCTGGTTCAGCTGCAGCAGAGGAGCTGAGGGCAGAGCTCAGGGAAGGAGGGAACGGCTGCAGGGGGAGGTTTGGGATGGAGAGCAGGGAAAGGTTCTTCCCCCAGAGGTGCTGGCACTGCCCAGGCTCCCCAGGGAATGGGCACGGCCCCGAGGCTGCCAGAGCTCCAGGAGCCTTTGGCCAGCGCTGCCAGGGATGCCCAGGGTGGGGTTGTTGGGGGGTCTGGGCAGGGCAGGGACTGGATGGAGTGATCCTGGTGGGTCCCTTTGGCTCAGGATATTCCACAATTCCATGATTTATATCCAGATGTGAAACAACAGGAGGAAATCCTGTTCCATGAGCCAAGCCCTGAGCTGCTTTCTGGGTGGGATAGGAACCATTCCTTTCAGGAATAAAGGGACAATGCTGGAGCTGTGGCAACAAAAGGTGTCACCCACATGAGGAGATTTGGGAACATTCCAGCAAATCCAGGGGGGTGCAGATGGGGGCTCAGGGAGCCAGATAAGCAGGACATGAGTCCAATTTTTAATTCATGTGACAGTCCTATATTTTGAGGGGCTATTAGGATGGAAAAGTGTAGGGAGAGCATTACTGGCTATTGTATCAAATCCTGGCATCCACACTTTTATCATGGATTAAAAAAAAAATTAGAGGGAGCTCAGAGAAGAGCTGGAAGACCGAGAACAGGTCTGGCAAACCTGCTGGGTGATGATAGGCTTAATGACTTCAATCTATTTAGCTCATCAGAGAGCAACTTGAGAGGTGACTTGATCATGGGCTCTAAGTACTTCCAGGGAGGAGATTTTTGATAGCAGAGGGTCCTTTAATCCAGCAGACAAAGCCAGGGCTCGGTGGCTGACAGGTGGAGCTGGAGGAAGAATAATTCCAATGGCAGTTAAGCCACCAGTGTTTCACAGGAAAGGTAATTAACTCCTGGAAGTGCTTACCTGGGGATGTGCTGAACCCATCTTTAAACGGGAGCTGGAAGATTTGCTCCCATCTAACCACAAGTTATGGGCTCAGTGCCCTTCATCCGTGTGGGAATGGAGGGAAATCCCTTTCTCTGTGTCTGCACACAGCTCCTGCCTGCTCACACCTGCTCAGAGGGCAGCATGGGCCTTCCTCCCCTGGGGGCTCTCTGGGGGTTTAGTTTTGGTGTCAGGTGCCCCTCACACAGAGCTTTTCCAGTCTGGAGACTTGAGCTGGCAGAGCTGTGTGGGCCTGGGTGGTCCACACCCCACATTTTTGCTGCAGTGCTCTTCGTTCTGTCTCCCAGCTCACCTGGGGTTTGGGAAACGCTGGGTTTGACATCGGGACAGTTTGATCTCTCCTCGGACTCCTCCTGCTGCCCAAGGGGCATTTCAAACTCCAGCTGGCCCCGAGGTTCATCGTTAGAGGGAAACTGGAGGAAAACCAATCCCAGGGGGTCTCCAGTGGCTTTGGGAAGAACACCCCAAAGAATCTTTGGTCCTGCCAGGGCTCAGGGCTGGCTGGTCCTGCTCAGCCTCACCTGGACACTCCCCCACACCTTGGCCAGGCCTTGAGTATTGATTCTAAAACCAGCCCTGAGCCTTCCTTCCCCTCTGAGCTCTGCAGTGGCTGTGCCTCCTCTGGATCTACTTTTGCTGGAGCTCAGTCCTGGCTGGCTCCATCCCCTTCTGCAGCTGCGGATGGAGCAGGGATGCTGTGGATGGATCCCTGAGCACAGCTGGGAATGCTGAGTGCAGATCCTGTTGGATCCTGTCGGGGGGGATACCTGGCTCCCCTTCCTGCAGGGAACAGCTGAGCCCTGGCAGTAGGAACCCCTCTGCTAAGCAGGAATATTGATTTTCCAAACAGATCTTTCCAGGTGTCGCTGCCCTGCCGCGCTGTTCCTGGAAGTTAATCCCTCGGGAATGCCAGTGGTCAACACACAAGATGGTGAGCAGTGAGGGCAGGCCTTCCTATAGAGCAAATCCCTCTTTCCTGGCTGGTTATCCCTGGGAAACACATCCAAGAGGAAACCTCTCCCTCAGCTGGAGCCTTGGGGAAGCCTCGGAGGGCTGAGAACGCCCGTGCTGGTGACAGCAGTGTCACCAGGGCTGGGGGAACACCAGCAGGAAGGGGCAGAGCCCTCGGAACAGCCAGAGGAGATCCAGCAGAGTTCCCACATCATCGCTCCCGGGGTTCCTCTGTGCCACAGGCTGGGGTCACTGGGCTTGGGGTGACACCTGGGCTGTGCTGGGGCCCTCAGGGCTGATGCCAGAGGGCTCAGAGCTGTGTTCTTCCAACCTTTGGCCTCATTCCTTATCTTTTTGTCACAGTCCTTATCTTTTGGCCATATTCCTCCCCCTTTGGCCTTATTCCTTACCTTTTTGTTATCTTCTTTATCTTTTTGGCATAGTCCTCATCTTTTCACCATATTCCTCATCCTTTGGTCACATTCCTTATCCTTTGGACTTATTTGTTACCTTTTTGGGATATTTCTTATCTTTTGGCATATTCCACATCCCCTGGCCTCCAGGACACCACGAGGAGCTGCTCAGTTTTTGGGAGCTCAGCAGCACCTCAATGTCCCTCCTGCCACACTCCCAAGGTGCTGCTCAAACCTCTGCCCTGGGAGGGCAGGAGCAACACTCAGCAATTCCTCATCCCCAAAACGCAAACCAGGGCACGGCAAAACAGGGAGTAAAAAAGGGAGAATGGGAGCAAATTTAGCGCCCTGCTTTGGTTTTTTATGTTTTCCTGAGCTTTCTGGAGCCCCCACATCCCTGGCAGCCAGGCCAGCAGGGAAAAAAAACCTGTGGGCCCCTCACCTGGGTGAAGCTGGAGATCACTGGTGCGTGGCAGCTCCTCAGGCACTCACGCCTTCTTGTGTTTTCCTGGGAAAAACGGGAATATTTTAAGCGAGACGAGGAAAAAGCTGTTGTGAGACAAATTCCCGTTTTGCTGGATGAAGAGGAGGCTCCCCAGCTGAATTGTTCGCCCACCCAGCGGCCCCACGGAGCAGATCCTGGTAGGAAGGGGTTTGCAGACAGCTCTGCCTCCAGCGAGCTGCTCCCCAAGGCAAAAACAACAACAGAATTCCTCCAGGGCAGGGGGTTGAGGCAGAGAATTTATTTCTGTGGTGTTCTCTGCAGGGATCCCACTCCTGCCCGGAATAATCCAAAGCTGCAGCCGAGTTTTGGTGCAACAGAGGCGAACCTGACTGTGCTGGGATCAAGGCTGGGAATACAGGAGGCTGTGCTGGGAGAGGCAATCAAGGAAGCTGCAAAAATCCTGTCTTTGCTGCTGCTTCCAGGGCAACACAACAGCCTTGAATGGTTTGTGCTCGGGGGAACGGATTGGTGCAGGAGGCTGCATTTAACCCATGAAATCATGGAATGGCTTGAGGTGGAAGGGGCTTTAAAGATAATTTTATTTTACCCCCTGCCATGGCAGGGACACCTGCCACTGTCCCAGGCTGCTCCAGCCCCAATGTCCAACCTGGCCTTGGGCACTGCCAGGGATCCAGGGGCAGCCACAGCTGCTCTGGGCACCCTGTGCCAGGGCCTGCCCACCCTGCCAGGGAACAATTCCTGCCCAAGATCCCATCCAGCCCTGCTCTCTGGCAGTGGGAAGCCATTCCCTGTGTCCTGTCCCTCCAGCCCTTGTCCCAAGTCCCTCTCCAGCTCTCTTGGAGTCCCTTTAGGCTCTGGAAGGGGCTCTAAGGTGTCCACAGAGCCTTCTCCTGTGCAGGTGAACGATCCCAGCTGTGCCAGCCTTTCCTCCCAGCAGAGCTGCTCCATCCCTCTGCTCATCCTGGAGCCTCCTCTGGCCTGGCTGCAGCAGCTCCAGGTCCTTGCTGTGCTGGGCCCAGGGCTGGGGCAGCTCTGCAGGTGGGCTCTCACCTGAGCACAGGGGCACAGGGGCAGGATCAGCCCAGGGCTCGGGGGGTTCTGGGGTCCCAGGGGACATCAAATCATTCACTCAGACAGGCAGCAGGCAGGATTTGAGTGTTGGGAGCCAGAGAAAAGGTAAAAAAAGGGGGAAAAAAGCAGCCCAGGCTCATTGTGACACTGTAAATGAAAAGCCAGACAAAGTCTGATAATTCATTCATCCGCATCACTCATGTTAAGCCTTAAAATGTTCCTGGTAGCCACTGGAAATCATTAAAGAAGTGACAGCTCCGTTCTCTGGAGGAGCAGGACTCAGAGCGGGGGGTACAGGAGATGCTTTAGCAAGAAAAATTTGACGAAGCAGCCTCTAAGTCAGTGATTTCTCTGACTTCATCTGCACATTAAAAATGCAAGTGAATGCCTTTTGGTGTTAGCTCTGCTCCTGGATATGAGATGGAGTCAATTCACAGCTCTTCAGTGGATAATACTTTTTGTTTTTCGCAGAGGCTGTTGAAACAGAATGGAAAATTAAAGCAATTTTTCCTGACAGCAATGCATAAACGTTGACCATGAAATGGCAAAGCAAAAAAACAAAACCCAGAGCAAGAGCAGCTCGAGGAGTGTCTGAATTAGGCAGCAGCGAGTTCATTACAGCTCTCATTTGAATAAAGGCAGGAGATGATGCCCTCGCTGTAATGGAAATGCTCTTCAAGTCCGAGCCATCCACGGCCATTACAGCCTGAAGAGGATTGTTTGGGAAAGAGATGGATGCACTCCCATCCCTGCTGGGCACAGGCTGCTCTCCCCGCTCCCTGCTGGGCAGATTTCCCTCAGGGCACGGTGCTGGGTGCAGCTGGGTCCTGCTTGCCCGTGAACCTCTGGAAATGCCCTGCTCTGGAGCCTCTCAGTCCTCTCCCTGCTGGCCCAGCAGGGCACCGGGGAGGTCTGACCCAAAGTCCTGCTTGTCAGAGCTTCTGGGAGGGGTTTGGAGCTTTTCAAAAGCTCGAGAGAAACTCAAATTCTGGCTAAAGGGAAGGCTTGGGATAACAGGCACTGTCCTGTGCCACACGAGCTCCTTGAGGTGCTGCTGCTGAGCCCCAGGTTTGTCCCTGGGAGCTCTCTGCAAGTTGGAATGGGAGCCCTGGATGCATTCCAAGCCTCTGCCAGCACTGACAGGAGCTGCCCAGGGAGGTTTGGAGTCCCCATCCCTGGAGATGTCCAAGGAGGTGGCACTCAGAGCTCTGGGCTGGGGACAAGGTGGGCATCAGGCACAGCTTGGGCTGGATGATCCTGGAGGGCTTTTCCAACCTCAGTAACTCTGAGATCCTGGGATTCTGAGCTCTTCCTTGCCCTTTGTGCCCATCAAGGGTTTCCCACCTTTCCCTGGGTCTTTCCCCCAGTTCTGCCCCATGGAGAGGTCTGTGCTGTCCTGGTGCCACTGTCCCAGCAGGACACCCTGCCCCAGCCCCTGCTCACCGCCTGCCTGGGCTGATTTATTCCCCAGAGGAGCTGGGATGTGTGTGACACATCCCTGCAAGGGCATGGGAGTCTCCCAAATGTTCTCCTCGGTTTCTCCTTCCCCTTTGAGCAGGAGTTCACGATTCCACGGTCTCAGAGGGCTTTTACAACCAAAACGATTCCAAGGTTTGCGCCCCTCGGCAGCAGCTCAGCCTCGCTGGTGGCCGTGTCCTCACCTCGGTGACAGCCACGTCCCAGCTGTGGCCTGGAGGAGCATCTGTGCCATCCTGAGCTCAGGGAAGCAGGGATGGGCAGGAGGGAGCTCAGGGAGAGTCCTGGGGAAGCAGGGATGGGCAGGAGGGAGCTCAGGGAGAGCCTTGGGGGAGCAGGGATGGGCAGGAGGGAGCTCAGGGAGAGTCTCGGGGAGGCAGGGATGGGCAGGAGGGAGCCCAGGGAGAGTCCTGGGGAGGCAGGGATGGGCAGGAGGGAGCCCAGGGAGAGTCCCGGGGAGGCAGGGATGGGCAGGAGGGAGCTCAGGGAGAGTCTCGGAGAGGCAGGGATGGGCAGGAGGGAGCCCTGGGAGAGTCTCGGAGAGGCAGGGATGCGGTGGCCGGGCCGCAGCCAGGGTTAAGTGTGCCGTGTGTCCCCGTGCCACTAGATGTCCTTGTGGGAAAGGCCTTGGTGCTGCCCGCGGGCACGAGCGGCAGAGCCGGGAATCCCGGGAATCGAGGGAATGCAGGGAACTGAGGGAATGGGGCCCGGGGCACCTCTACCTCTCTGCCCCCCCCACCCCTGCTTTGGTTCTTCCACAGCCAAATTAGCCACGGGCGGCATCCCTGGCTGCGGGGAAAAGCTCCGAGGAGCCCCGGGGAGGGCAGCCGGGAATGCTGCAGCCCGGGATGCTCCTGAGCCAGCCCGTGTCCCTACAAACCCCAAAGTTTAGGAGAAGCTGCGCAGCCAGCTGAGTGGAGGCGAGGCACCGGGCAGGGACGGCTTCCCAGGGCTCAGGTCCCACGGCAGAGCTCCTGGAGAGCCCCGAAATGCGGGAATCGGCGGGCAGCGCCTGAACCCCGTGTCCGGGGGCTTCGGAGCCTTGGATTTGCACCGCATGTGGTTGGGACTTGGCTGTGGCCGCGGCCCTGCTGTGCCACCACCGCGGGTGGCCGTGCTGCACCAGGACACCAGGACCGTCCCCTGCCCCTCTCCTGCCGCATCCCGGGCAGTGGCAGCGCTGGGAGAAGGACCGAGCAGCAGAAGGTGAAACTCTGCAGAGAGGAGATTACAGCTCCTGTGTTTTTCCTTCTTTTTTTTTCTTTCTTTTTTCTTTTTTTCTCCCTTCAAAGGCATGACTTCGTATTTTTGGAAAGAATAGCTGCTCCAAAAAATCCTGGTACAAACTCTTCCAGACTCTCCAGCCTGGCTTATCACGCGCTGTGCCGGGGCCCTGGTGGGAATGCAGGATTTTAACTCTTGGTTGCCTCTCCCAACTTTAATAAATGACTCCCTTCCTCTGAGGGTTGGAATTAACCCTTGGAGTGGAGGGCACATCTCAGTGGGAATCTGGGGAAAAGCAGGCTCAGCCTGGTGCAAAGATGCTGGAGGCTAAAGCTGGTGGTGCTGGATGCTGGGAGCCGCGTTCCAGCCGCATTCCAGCCGTTTTCCAGCCGTTTTCCAGCCGTTTTCCAGCCGTCTTCCAGCCGTGCCCGAGGTGTGCCTGCCACTCAGGCTGCAGCCTGGCAACCAGCAGCAGCATCTCCGCGGGAGAAAGTTGCCCAAAATAGGAAGAATGGCAATAAATAATTCCTGGGGCTTGATCCGTGGGTGAACCTCCTCGCCCGTGGAGGGATCTCCCAGGCTTTGGATGTCTCTGGATAGTCAGGAGTCCTGGGGGGGCGGGGAGATGCTCAATTCCAAGTGATCTCCCAGGCTTTGGATGTCTCTGGATAGTCAGGAGTCCTGGGGGGGCGGGGAGATGCTCAATTCCAAGTGATCTCCCAGGCTTTGGATGTCTCTGGATATTCGGGAGTCCTGGAGGGCGGGAGATGCTCAGTTCCAAGTGCAGGAGCGGTAATTGCTGGGAAGAGGGGAGTTAGCAGCGCACTAATTACAGAGAAACCCGAGCTGGGAGAAGGTGCAAACTCCAGTGTGAAGGGGAACCCAGAGGAATCGAGACTGGAGCTGTGACAGCGGAAGTGGATGCAATTCCCGTGTTGTGGGGGGAATAACCCCGCGGCCAAATTCCCCGGGAGTGAAGCACCTGGAGAGCGGCAGCCCGGGGCAGACAGCACTCAGCCGCCCCCCGGGAGCTGGGAATTGCTGCTGTTGTGTGCTGCAGGCCCACAGGAATCCCGGGGAGAGGCCTCCGTGCTTCCCTGAATCCCAGGGAGGATGTGGTTCACTGAATGGCTGCAGGGCTGGGCCCAGAAGCCTTGGGAAGTGCCTGAAACCTTCCAGAAACCTGGAAACAGGGCTGGCAGAGGGATAAGGACAGGACTCAGAATCACAGGATCCTTAAGGATGGAAAAGACCCCCAAGGTCATTGNCCAGGGAGGATGTGGTTCACTGAATGGCTGCAGGGCTGGGCCCAGAAGCCTTGGGAAGTGCCTGAAACCTTCCAGAAACCTGGAAACAGGGCTGGCGGAGGGATAAGGACAGGACTCAGAGTCACAGGATCCTTAAGGATGGAAAAGACCCCCAAGGCCATTGTCCAAGCTTTCCCCCAGCTCTGACAATGTCCCCAAGGGCCACACCCACACTTCCAGGGACGGGGACTCCACCTCTCCCCTGGACAGCCCTTTCTGGTGTTTGACCACGATTTCAGCAGAGAAATTTTTCCTGATATCCAGACTGGGCCTCCCCTGGTGCACCTTGAGGCCCTTTTCCCCTTGTCCTTATCATTCCTCCAGCAGAGACTTCCCAGCGTTGGGCATGATGGAAGAGTGGGAACAGAGGGGAAAAAAGGAATAGGACAGCAGGGACGACAGAGCAGGAGTCTGGAGAGGAAACACCTGACAGCAGATCCTGTGCTGGGCTGTTTTTGGGGAACGCCTGCAGCCCCAGCACACTGGGCTCACATGGAGAAGTGGGATGGGGTTTGGGAACAGCCCCTGGAGCTGCTCCTGCC
>WAAE01000411.1:377305-411416 GCA_013400495.1 Nicator chloris
GGATCCTGTCCCAGGGTGGCAGGGCACTGTGGATGTGTGGAGGATCCTGATCCAGGGGTGGCAGGGCACTGTGGATGTGTGGGGGATCCTGTCCCAGGGTGGCAGGGCACTGTGGATGTGTGGAGGATCCTGTCCCAGGGGTGGCAGGGCACTGTTGATGTGTGGAGGATCCTGTCCCAGGGGTGGCAGGGCACTGTGGATGTGTGGAGGATCCTGTCCCAGGGTGGCAGGGCACTGTGGATGTGTGGGGGATCCTGTCCCAGGGTGGCAGGGCACTGTGGATGTGTGGGGGATCCTGATCCAGGGGTGGCAGGGCACTGTGGATGTGCAGAGCAGGGCAGGAGGAGCGGATTTGGTGGCTCAGGAACAGAGAGGAGCTGCTGTCAGCTCATTAGAGCAGAGCCCGAGCCCGTGTTCCTGGAGCCCTCAGCTCCCTCTCCTGCTCCTGTAATTGGGAGATTTGTTTGCCAGGAGCCCTCCGGGGATGGGGCTGCAGGGATAGCAAGGGTCTAAGAGCAGAGCTGTGCTTGCTCTGCCCAGCCCCTCCCGAGGCTGCAGCAGCCTGCCGTTCCCAGATCCTTGGGTGGCTGGAGTGAGCAGCAATCCGAGCTCAAGCCTTGCTGCAGAAATAATGGGATCCCTGGGGGCTTCCCGTGACAGAGACCTCAAGCAGAGCAGGAGGAGGGCTGGAAAAGTTCCCGTTTTTACACATCCTCAGCCTGTCCTGGGCTCGGTGGGATGCCGGAGCTGCGCTGCAGGCTCGGAATGCAGCACAGGGAGGCTGCAGCAGGGCTGCAATCCCGCAGGGACAGGCCTGGACAGATGTGCTTGGGGACAGCTTACAAGATCGTCAGCCCTTGTAAGCAAAGTATTTAGAGAGGGATTAACAGCAATAAGGACACGGCGAGGAAGCAGCGGCAGACAGGAGCAGGCAGATGGGTGACCCCGCAGGGACACGGCCCTGCACGTGGCCTGCTTAGTGTCCAGCAGTGCTGGGGACACCGGGAATGTCCAGGGCATCAGGGACATCAGAAATGTTCAAGGTCTCAGGGACACCGGGAGTGTTCAGGGCTTGAGGGACACCAGGGATGGCCAGGGCNTGTTCAAGGTCTCAGGGACACCGGGAGTGTTCAGGGCTTGAGGGACACCAGGGATGGCCAGGGCCTCACGGACACCAGGGATGGCCAGGGCCTCAGGGACACCGGGAATGTCCAGGGCATCAGGGACACCGGGAATCCTCAGCGAGGAGGGAGCTGTTGGCTCCAAACCTCTGCTCGGGGGGCACAGGAGGTGAGGGTGGGCCCCTCTCTGCTGTGCAGGATTTGCAGCCACCTCTGGACTCCTGGTGAGCTCCAGGTGGACAAGGAGGTCCCCTGGACCTGCAAACCAAATCCAGTGGGGCTTTCTCCTCCTCCTCCTCCCTTGTGCCAGCATTCTCTGCTGAGCATTTAACTGAGGACAGACCTTTCCTGGAGACGCCATGCGGGACAGATTTGTGCCTCAACCAGGACCCCTCTTTCCTCAGGCAGCTCCTCATGTCAGCAAAAACGAGATTTCATCTCCTTTTCCCACTTTTCCGACCCTGCTGGGGAATCAGTGACACCCTCAGCCCCTGCTGTGCCGTGCTGGAGGAGGATCAGTTTCCCTCAGAGCTCATGGCAGGAGCTCCAGCAGCCACACGAAGCTTTCCAGGGATTTTGTTTGCAGCACAAACCAGTGCTGGGGTTATCAGCTCCGGGTGCTGCCGGAGAACCCCAGGCTTTGGGGAACAGCCACATCCCAAAACAATTCCAGCTCTGCCGCTGGAAGCACAGAGCAATTCACAAGGTAACCCACTTGTAGAGCCGAGGATGAAGTGTTACATCCTGAATATGAGCAGGGAAATTACCAGTGGCACCTCTGTCAAAGCCACTGAATCCCTCCGAAATGAATTCCTGGGAAGGAATGAGCCCGTTAGAGGAGGAGATTTGCCGAACACCGTGGATTTGCTTTTCCTTGCTGTGAGCAGGGGCTCCGCAGCCTGACCTTGCTCCAAGGTCAGAACAATCCGTGCGGGCTCTCCAGCAGGTCCTTCCCAGGGTGTTTGTCCTCTCTGCTGGCAGAGCTGGGGCCGAGCCCGCTGCTGGGCACTGGGAGAGGTGAGAGCAGGTTGGGTGTGCTCCTGCAGGGCACCAGTTCATCCATCCTGGGCACTGGGAGAGGTGAGAGCAGGCTCAGTGTGCTCCTGCAGGGCACCAGTTCATCTGTCCTGGGCACTGGGAGAGGTGAGAGCAGGCTCAGTGTGCTTCCTGCAGGGCACCAGTTCATCCGTCCTGGGCACTGGGAGAGGTGACAGCAGGCTCAGTGTGCTTCCTGCAGGGCACCAGTTCATCCCCTGCAGGGCACCAGTTCATCTGTCCTGCCAGGATGGGCTCAGTGCTTCCCGGCAGGAATGGGCTGCTCCCTGGAAAGGAGCTGGGATCAAGGCCAGGGCAGGCACGGAGTGAGGAGGAGCTGTTTGGGCAGCCTGGAAGAGGGTGGGAGATGGCAGTGACCCTTCACACCCGCAGCACAAGAAGCAGAGGGTCTTAGAGTCCCAGAATGGTTTGTGTTGGAAAGCACCTTAAAGCTCATCCCATCCCACCCCTTGCCATGGGCACCTTCCACTGTCCCAGGCTGCTCCAAGCCTCATCCAGCCTGGCCTTGGACACTGCCAGGGATGGGGAGTCAGTCGTCCATGGGGCCACCTCTCCAGGTAGTGTTGTTCCCATGCTGGGCAGTGCTTGGCCATCACCCAGTGCCCCCAGGAGGGGAGCAGGAGGGGCTCTGCCCCTCGCATCCCACCCTTCCCGGGTGCTCTGGCTTTTGGGAGGGCTCAGAGCAGCTCGAGGGGGCCTTCAGTGGGGTTTCTACGTGACAGCTGCAAAGGGGCTCGGTGACAGCGCTGGAGATCTGCGGTGGCCACCACCCACAGATGTGTGCAGCTTTGGAGGATTCCCCATCATTTCGTGCTACGAGGCTTCCCCTTTCCAGAGGCTGCTTCCCTGTGGAGTTTCCAGTGCCAAGCGACCTGGAGAGGGGCAGGAGCACTGCAAGGAAAACCTTTCAGCCGGCTCTTTATTCCCAGAACTTTTCACCCCATGCAGCTGTGGAATAGAAACGAGATTTTTCTCAGGTGAATAAAAATATCTCGAGGCTTTAATGAGAACATTAAACTCGGTTTCATCTGCTCTGACTGGGGCCACGAGGTGCCGGAGCAGAACAAACATCTTTGGTCCAATTAGTGGGGAAAAAAGCCCTTTTCTTCACAGGTTTTTCTTGGAATTCCCTTCAGTGTGTCACGTCAAGCAGGGACACTTTGTTGTGCACGGAGCAGTTCCCAGCTCTCAGGGACATCTGGGATAACCCTCTGAGGTTGGGATAATCCTTTGTGCCACCAGCTTTGTCATGGATACCTCAGAGCAAGCATGGAAATACAGGATTCACACCTTTCAGGGATAAAATGTTGCTGTCTCCACGTGAGTCCAGGCGTCCAGGGGCAAGATC
This sequence comes from Nicator chloris, assembly GCA_013400495.1. Lineage (NCBI taxonomy): Eukaryota > Metazoa > Chordata > Aves > Passeriformes > Pycnonotidae > Nicator > Nicator chloris. The sequence continues at coordinate 380,831 of WAAE01000411.1, forward strand.
TGCTCCATCTCCCACAGCTTCCAGCTATTTCTCCATAACTTCTGCCTTTGTGGCTCTTTCAGGAGGGATTTTAGGGCTCTCAGCAAGTTCTGAAGGTCAGGGAGCACCAAGCAGCTCCAAACCCACTGTGTGGATGAGGGATTCACGTGGATAAACACACCTGGACAACAAAAGAGTGGATTTCTGCTCTGGGTTTTAGTTTAGTGCTCAGCTCTGGCTGGGCCTGATCCATCAGGATCCCCCTCCCTTCAACTGGACACACTGGGATGTGCTCCCCTCCCACATTCCTGGAGCTTTCCCGGCCTTTGGTGACTCTTCTCATCACCTCATGGGATTGTTGAGGTTGGAAAAGACCTTCAGGATCACCACGGACAAGAGTTCACCACTAAACCAAGTCCTCAAGAGCCACATCCACATGTTTTTTGAGCAATTCCAGGGATGATGACTCCAGCACTTCCCTGGGCATGTTCTCCACGGGAATCACCCTCTGGAGAGATGGTTTTCTGGGAATGGTGACTCCAGCACTTCCCTGGGCACGTTCTCCACAGGAATCACCTCTGGAGAGATGGTTTTCTGGGAATGGGGTCTCTGGCACTTCCCTGGGCAGATTCTCCATGGGAATCACCTCTGGAGGGATGGTTTTTAGGAAATGGTGTCTCTAGCACTTCTCTGGGCACCTTCTCTACAGTAATTACCCTCTGGAGGGATGGTTTTCTGGGAATGATGTCTCTAGCATTTCCCTGGGCGGATTCTCCATAGGAATCACCCTCTGGAGAGATGGTTTTCTGGGAATGGGGTCTCTAGCATTTCTCTGGGCAGGTTCTCCACAGGAATCACCCTCTGGAGGGATGATTTTCTGGGAATGGTGTCTCTAGCATTTCTCTGGGCACGTTCTCCACAGGAATCACCTCTGGAGAGATGGTTTTCTGGGAATGGTGTCTCTAGCATTTCCCTGGGCAGATTCTCCATAGGAATCACCCTCTGAAGGGCTGGTTTTTAGGAAATGGTATCTCTAGCACTTCCCTGGACACCTTCTCCACAGGAATCACCCTCTGGATTAGTGGTTTTCTGGGAATGGTGACTCCAGCACTTCCCTGGGCACGTTCCCCGCAGGAATCACCTCTGGAGGGGTGGTTTTCTCCCAGTGCCTCCCACTCCCCCCTGCACCCTCAGCCCCTCCTGCGGAGCCTGTGCCAGGCTATCCCGGGAGCAGGAATCTGGGGATAACCTGCCAATTAACAGCTCCTAACTGAAGATCACATTCCAAACACTCCTCCTCGGGCTGGCTGGAAGGGATGGCTCTGATCAGAAGCTCGGGGCAACCCAAATGTCTCCATGTGCTGCCAAGCAGGGGAATTTCCTGGTATTTAGGAAAATCCTCATTTTCCCAGGGTGGGAAAGGGCTGGAAAAGCAGAGGATAATTCCTAACCTGGTGATATTTCCTCTGAAATCTTGTTCCTCAAGTTTTCCCAAAGTGCTGTTCTTCAGTGGAGGATGAGGTTGGCTCTGTGCTGGTGTTTCCAGTACCTCACTGGGAACAGGGAATCCCAGTATTCTGGGAGAGCAAATTCCAGGCTGTGCTGAGCTGGGGCTTCCTGACAGCTCCAGCTGTGCTTCCAGAGGAGCTGGGAATGCTGGAATGCCCTGGCAGGGATATCTGGTTGTCCAACCCCCCTTGGGGCTTCATCCTGTGTGGGGTCAGCACCAAATTCTCCTTCCTGCCTGGGATTTTGAGCCCATCTCATATTTTTATTCCATTTTCCTGCTGCCAGACTGGGATGTTGGGGCTCTCTGCTTCCAAAGTGAAGCCTTCTCCTTGAGATCCCAAGAAAAAGCAGTTTCCAGGTTAGAAATCCCCCGAAAGGGGCGGGGGGATGTATGGAATTGTGTGGGGAGCCCCACTGGAGAGCAGCTCCTGGAGCGGTTGGGGTGTCCCAGAGCTGGGAGCTGAGGTAGAAGCTCCACAAACCCCTCGGATCCGTCTGATTCCATGGAAAGGAGCACAAAGGAACCGTTTGGGAGGGGTCAAGAGCTTGGATCCAAAGCCCTTGGATCCAAGCCCCTCGGCGGGGAGGAGGCTGCTGCTGGCGGCTCTCCCCGCGGGGTGTGCGGGATCCGCCTCTCCCAGCGTTGTGTCCTGAAGGGTGGGTGGCACCGGGAGCCTTTCCAAGCCCACAGCCCCATCCCTCAAAGGTGTCAGACGTGGCCTGGGGTGACCCTCTGCCTGCTGGCACTGCCCAGAGCCTCCTGCTGGCTGCAAATCTGCTGGGGCTGCCGGCAAATTATCCGGACATCAGCGCTTGGAGGAGAAATTAATTTCCCTGCAGGAGCAAATTCCAAACGCGAGCCCGGCTCCCCGTGGCTGGTCTGAAACACGGTGACAAATCCGAAACACGGTGACAATCACATCCCCCGTGCCCTGCAGAGGGGGAGCAGCATCGCCCTGGATCTGCCAGCAGGCAGGGAAGTCACAACCAAAGAAAGAGATTCCACAGGCAGCTTTTAAAGTTATTCCAGAGGGCTGGAAGTCCTCGGGACCCCTGAGCTTTCCCTCTGCACTCCGGGCAAGGCCACGGAAGTGCAGACAGGGGGATGGGGCCACAGGGGTGTGGATGAGAAGGGAAATATTTTTAATAAATCTGAGATCATCTAATTAGGAGCATCTGAGTGAAGAACAAACGCCTGGCTGATAGGGAAGGGGAAAAATTGAACTCTGAAGTGTTAGGTCAGGCTTAAAATAACGTGGAGGGTTTAGGACAGAGGAGACAGGAGCAGAGAGGGAAGGGAGGGACCTGAACACAACGATGAAATGGAATAAAATGTAATGGGACTTCACCAGCAGAAGATCAAGTGAGATAAAGCTGCTCTCTCCTTTCTGGGAGACGATAACAGCTTCCTTTATTTATTTATTTTTGGAAATAGAAGGGAAACGCTGGAGATTTCATCTCCCTGAATTCCTGCACTTGACATGGCACCCTACAAAAGCTTCCCTGTGCCTCTGGAGCAGCTGAGCTCAGGCAGGTGAGGAAGAGCCCTGGAAGGTGTTTTGGGCAGATACCAGTGCCAGCTCCCCACTTCAAGCCTGAGGGCAGGCTCAGGGCAGCAAAAAGAACCCCAAAATTCAAGGAACAGGTCTGAGAGGGAGCCAGCAGATCTGGGAAGGCAGCACTGCAGTGCCATTCCCTGTTCCCAGGTGTGGCAGAGCCCCAGCTGAGACAGATTGGAAAGGCACCTCCCAAGTGTTTTCCTGCCCTTTGCCAGCTCGGGGTAGGAGCAGGAGCATCCCTGTGGAACCAGAGCTCCTGCAGATTTCTCCTGCTCCTCCTGCATCCCTACAAGTGGGGGCAGACGGGAGCACACCAGCTCCAGCCCCAGCCCTTTCCCGCCGGGAATCCTTGCAGCCCAGCCAGGAAAAGCCATGAAAGTCACTTTAAGAGGGCCCTGAAAGCTCCTGACAATCCTGCAGCCAGGCAGGGATTGTCACCCGGGGGGCAGCACTGTCCCCTCGGTGCCACCCCGGGCTGCCACCGGTGCTGTGTGCTCAGCCTCCCGTGAGGATGAACATTTGTGCAGTTCACTGAGGCTGCACCAGGGCTGGGAAGGAAATGAATTCTGCTTCTCTCCACTCTGAGATGGGGAGTGATTTGCCAGGGATTTGTAAGAGGTTTTATGTGAAATCTGCCTGAATGGGCTTTCTGTGGAGAGAAAGAGAAAGGCTCCGAGAGCAGAAAATATGGTTCTGTCCTAATAGGATAATTTATTAGTAGGGACAGTCAAATTAAAACCAGAGAAAAGACAAAATAATATTCCCTGGCAGCTCAGAAATGCTGCTGCAGTTGTGAGGCCATGAAGCTGTTGGAGCAGGGATTTCTCCCACTCCAACACCCCTTTGATTCCTGCAGAGCAATTCCTGGGCAGTGCTGAAGCAAGCTGAGCCTGGGATCCTCCCGACAGAGAGCCTGGCACTCCTGAATGCTCTGCAAACATTTCTGCAAGCCCACCTGCTCCCGCTCTCCCTGGATAAGGCCTGGGATTGTGCCAGGATGCTGATGGCACCGTGGGCCCCGGCAGCCAGGTTTGCTGCTCGTTGTCACACTCCCTGCCCTGCAGGGGAGTTGATTTTCTCACAGTCTGAGAGAGTTTTGGATCCAGCCGAGATCAGGGGCAGAAAAAACCAGGCTGTCACCTCCTCCACTGCGAATGCCCCCGGTTTGGTGACAACTGAGGACCTCGTGTGCCTCTCGGCTTTCTTCTTTCCCAGCCCTGGGAGCCGAGAGGCACTGCAGGCACAGCCTGGCTCCTGGAGCCAGCACTGCCCCCAAGGCTGCCCTGCCAATCCCAGGGTCACCGAGGTTGGAAAAGAGCTCCAGGATCATCAAACCCAGCTTGTGCCCGACGCCCACCTTGTCACCATCCCTGAGTGCCACGTCCTGTCCTTCCTTGGACACCTGCAGGGACGGGGGCTCCAAACCTCCCAGGGCAGCCAATGTGCTGGGACCCATTCCCAGGGGGATTCACTCCAGAAACGACCCCAGCCTGGAGCAGGGATCAGAGGGGACACAGGGAAAGCTGCTGAAGCAGGGGTGGCACAGGGAGATGTCACCCTGGGGAAAGCCCAGGCTGCTGCAGCCCCAACACTGGCAGGAGCCTGCAGAGCTTGGGATGGTCCTTGTCCTCACCCTGTGGTTCCACCTTGGGATGGCCCTTGTCCCCAGCCTGTGGTTCCACCTTGGGATGGTCCCTGTCCCCAGCCTGTGGTTCCATCCTGGGATGGTCCTTGTCCTCAGGCTGTGGTTCCACCTTGGGATGGCCCTTGTCCCCAGCCTGTGGTTCCAGCTTGGGATGGTCCTTGTCCTCAGCCTGTGGTTCCATCCTGGGATGGTTCTTGTCCTCAGGCTGTGGTTCCAGCTTGGGATGGTCCTGGTCTTCAGGCTGTGGTTCCAGCTTGGGATTGTCCCTGTCCCCAGCCTGTGGTTCCACCCTGGGATGGTCCCTGTCCCCAGACTGTGGTTCCTGTCCTCAAACTGCAGCCCTTGCCCTCAAAGGTGTGATCCCCGTCCTCAAACTGTGGTCCCTGGCTGGTCCTGCCCCGTGTCTTGTTTGGGTTTTCTGCTGGCTCAGCTGGGGACAGGCCGCAGGGCCAGCTCAAAGGACACTGCACGAGCCTCACCGAGCTGCAGCCACAGCAAAATGTCCTGCTGTCCCTGTGTCCTGCTGTCCCCGTGTCCTGCTGCCCCTGTGTCCTGCTGTCCCCGTGTCCTGCTGTCCCTGTCCCGTGCCAGCTGCCTTGGGCCGGCTCTTATCAGCGGACAAGGTGCAGTCACAGGGCCCTGGTGAAAGGACAAACCCTGCTTTGCCATTCTCCATCCCGCCGGGACACGCAGGGAACGGGAGCAGGGCTGGGGGGACGCGAGGTTTGCCCTCTGTGAGCAGCGAGCGGTGAGCTGGAGCAGCCTCCTCCCGGGGAACTTCCAGGTGCAGCGTCACGGGACTGCCGGGACGCCTTAATGAGCCAGCCGCTAAGGTAATTAATTGCTAATGACCGGGGAAGCTGAACAAAGGCTCTGCAGGTCGCCGGTCCGCTGGAATTCCCTCGCTTCCCCCGAGGTATTTCACAGGAGCCCAGCGGTGCCTCGGGGCTCTCTGGATCTGGGGACACGCTCAGCTCCCTCCTGAATCACTGCCCAGGACCTGTGGGGAAGGAGCAACAGGCAGCGGGATCCTGGAGCTTGGGAAAGCCATGGCACCGCTTCCCACCCCGCATCCTCCCCGGACAAACTCCCCAGCCGTGCTTGGGGAGAGTTTGTTACTCCTCTCCTGGCTTCCTGCAGGGCTTCCAGGGATGCTGACACTCTCCTGGAGTGGCTGGAGCAGGGCAGGAGGCTCCTGTGACCCAGGGAGCCACGCCAGGAGCAGCTGAGGGCGCTTGGAGACAGAGGGCAGAGCTCCCGGGGCTGCAGCTCCTCCCTGGGGGCAGCTCCAGCTCTGAGACAGGGACAGGGACAGGGACAGCACCCAGGGAGCAGCGGGAGCTGGGACAGGGCAGGGCCAGGCTGGATTTTGGGAGAAGGTCCTTCCCCCAGAGGGTGCTGGCACTGCCCAGGCTCCCCAGGGAATGGGCACGGCCCCGAGGCTGCCAGAGCTCCAGGAGCCTTTGGACAGAGCTGCCAGGGATGCCCAGGGGGGATTGTTGGGGGGTCTGGGCAGGGCAGGGGGCTGGATTGATGATCCTTGGGGGCCCCTTCCAACCAGGATATTCTGGGATTCTCTGATTCCATGACCCTGCTGTCCCAGGAGCTCCCCACCACCCGTGGGTGCTGTGCTGCTTCCCTGGGGCACCCTCAGCAGTTCCATCTCCTTTATCCAATCCAAAAATTGCCTTTTGCTTGTGCCAATTGCCCTGGGCTTTCTGCCTCTTCTCTTGGGAGAGCCCAGGACTTTCTGGCTGGGTTTGAAAGGTTTTCTGCTCATTGCTGACCCTCACCCACCTGTGCAGAGAGGGGGGTCGCAGGGCAGAGCTGACGTGGGTCACTCTTAGCAGAGGAACCCTGGGGTTCAGCTCCAGAGAAAAGGAACTTTGTGACTCAAAAATGTCTCTGGCAGAGGTGACACCCACATGTCACCTCTCCTTCTGGCCCTGGGGGCTTTACCCAGTCTGCTCCCAGTGGTGAGAGCTGTCCTGGCATCACTCAGGCCATGGGCAGGTGGCAGCAGAGGGGACAGAGCTGCGGGCAGCTGGAGGGAACATCCCTGGACGCAGAGCTGGGACCCACAGCCAGGACTGAAGCTGAGCAGGAGCAGAACCAGAGCTCAGCCTGGCAGGGACTGCCCAGAGCTGGTGTCCTCCTCACAAGGACACTGGCACAGGGTGCCCAGAGCAGCTGTGGCTGCCCCTGGATCCCTGTCAGTGCCCAAGGCCAGGCTGGACAGGGCTTGGAGCAGCCTGGGACAGTGGGAGGTGTCCCTGCCCAGGGCAGGGGTGGCACTGGATGGAATTTAAGGTCCTTTCCAACCCAAACCACTCTGGAATTCCATGACCCTTTTCCCTGCAGCCAGGACTGAGCCAGAGGAAGGTTTGATTTAATTTTTGTGCCACCCTGCAAGGTGGGCAACTGTCCCTTCTCTGGGCTGTGCCAGGGTGGCCCAGCCTGGGGAGAGGATGCCTGGGGAGGTACCCAAAGCCTGCAGGTCCCTGGGATTGCAGGGAAGGGCTCCAGGTTGGATGTGAGCAGCCCAGGCCAGGAGCACAGGGAAGAGTTTTGTTTGTGCCAGACCCTGCAACTTCTGGGTGGCTCTGCTCACAGCCTGGTGCCTCCCTCCTGATGTGCAGCCGAAATGCAGCTTGTGAGTTCAGAATTCCCTCGGGCATGGGTTTGTTCCTGTGCCAGTGGGCAGTGGAGCAGCTGGAGGGGTGGGTGACCCTGCCAGGATTCTCTGGAGCAGATGGCAGAGCTGTGCTGGGAGAGCTGATGGACAGAGGTCTCCTGGAGCTCTGCGATCACACCTCCCACTTTCCAGCAAAGAAACCCCACAGCTTTGCATCCCTCGCTGTGCTTGGAAGACTTGGGGTAAGCAGCTTCTTCCAGAGGGGCCACTGTTGGTGTTTTCCTGGTCACTTGAATCCAGGGCAGGGCTGCTTTTCCCGAGGAAGAGCTCCTGCCCTGCTGCTGTTAAAAACCCCTCGTCCCTCACCTGAGTGTGGGGAAACTCACGGTGGGCGTGCCTTCCTTGGCACTGTGTGCTGCAAGAGGAATCCTGTGGGATGTGGGAGCGTCCCAGGGGTATCAAAGTTTCTCCTGGCTGCAGGAGCTGTGGGTGCAGGGCCGGTGCTCTGCACTCAGGAGCTGCCACCCCTTGGTCCCACAGCGGAAGCCGCGATGACCGATCCTCCCCCCTCGGCTCCTGACGCGGGAAAAGCCTCTCCGATATTAATAAGAATCTAATTTTCCATTTATTGTTCCATGAATTAATTACATCGTGAGCAGAGTTACCTTTTACACAGCCATTAAACTTCAGGAAGGCCTCTTTATACCACTCCGTGGATAATTTAATTAGCATACTAATGTCTTATTAGCTATAAACCCAAAGCTGGTTTAGAATCACTTAAAGCCAAACTCCAAAGCTTTCAGCCACCCCCAGCCCCTCAGCCTGATGTGGGCAGAGCGTGGCAGCGGGCACAGATCCTGGGAAGAGTTTCCTGGGTGTTTTGCTCAGCTGGCACTGGTGTGGCCTGCCCAGCATCTGCAGGGGGAGATCCCCGAGAAGAGCTCCCAGCTCCGCTCCTAATTCTCCTCTCACTCCCTTTTAGCTCTCCTTGGAATTTGCATTAATTGGGCCAGGCTGGAAGAGCCGTGATAATCCATTAGGGATGGACAATTTAAGCCACCCAGGGGACTCCGGGAGCTGGGCAGGAGCGTCTGTGGTGCTTGGAGGGGTCTTCTCCCCCTGCCAGGGTCCCTGGGGGCGCAGGCGGGGGTCACCTCCTCCATGGGACACCCAGAGCTGGGGGTGGGGTGGATTCCCAAAGGATACACCCAAGGCAAGCAGGAGCAGAGGGCATTTGTCCCCTCGGAGGGTGCTGTCCCCTCTGTCCCTCACTGCCAGGAGCTTTGGGGTTAACCCACCCCAACTTCCATGTTGTTCCTGCTCCAAGACCCGTGCACGGAGCTGGGATTCAGTCACCACAATCCCAGACATCCCACCAGGAGCAGGAGCAGGCCTGGCCCTGCTGAACCTTTTAAATATCTCAGTGTCTGTGTGAGACCCTTTTCAAAATGACCCTTGTGTGATCCAGTTCCTGAGCAGAACTTTTTTTTCCCTTTGCCCAGATCTTCTGAGCTAATAAATAGCTTAATTTGGAGGCTGGGAAATTGACTCAAAGGCGAAGTTTAACTAAATTGAAGAGCAAGACTTCTGCTCGAGTGTAATAATCTGAAAATAATTGATTAATTTGCATGATCCTTCGTAATTGCTTCAATTTACACCCAAGAGGCCACTGTCATCAATAGATGAATAAGACATAATTTTTTAAGTCCCAATAATGCACGGGCTGGAATTTGGGAGATTGGCTCATTCTGCAGCTCCAGCTCAGCCCCGCTCCCAGCACACTGTGGGAGGGATGGGGCTGGAATTGGATCCACTCATTAGGGATGGAATTGCATTCATTATCTGTCAGAGTCCAGGGCACCCCTCTGACTGCCCTGGAGGGTTTGAGATCCTGGCAGGGGGTCAGGGACCCCCCTGCACAGAGCCCCAGAGAGACACTGTCCTGGATCTCGGTCCATGGAAGAGCTTTCAGCTTGTGAAATTAACTACAAGTCACGAGAATGGAACAAAAATAATAGTTAGTAATAGTAGTCAAGTAATCACAGGGTGCAAATGTAGAATATTGGGGTTTTTAGAAAGGGGTCAGAAGAAAAACATGGAGGACCTGGGTGTGGTCCTTGTCCTTTTTGTCCTTCTTCTTGTCATCCATTTTTCTGCTGTGGTGGCTCACAGGGGTTGGTGTAGGATAGAGGTGACCTGTCTGACATTAGCAGTAGGTATTGGTGATTAATGGTAAATAAAAGATACGTAGAATGTAGTGTAAAAAGTTTTGCCTGCCTGTCATGGGGAGGAGTCGTCTCCTGCCCTCGCTGCAACAAGGCCTTGGCAGGGCACAGAGAGAATTTGTAGAAAAGAAATAATAAACAACCAAGAGAAAACCTGAAACAACAGCTTTTGACTCTTCTTGTGCTTCAGCATGGGGCATTCGGGGAAAAAAGGACTCTCACCTGACATGTCTTGGGAAACACAAACCCCAGAATTACCCTTGGGAAAGAGGAGGCTCCAGCCCCGCCACGGTGACACCAACCTTGTGGCGGGGAGATTCCAGTGGGACAGGGACGGCAGGAGTAGTCCAAAATAAAGAGATTAAACCCCAAGTTTGGCACGGGTGCTCCTTGAGGGTGGCAGAGCAAAGCACCTCCTGCAAGGTGCTCAACGCCCAGCTCGGCTTTAATTGCAATTAATGAGATTCCAGCAGGGAGCTCAGCTCCAGCGGGGCTCGACCTGGTGTGGGTGGGAGCAGAGGGAGGCGGGGATGAGGACAGGTGAGCAGCAGAGTTCAGGAAGGTGTTTGGGCCACACAATGGCCCTTCAAAAACTGCAAATCCAACCTCCACAAGGTCAAGGAACAGAAAATACAGCATGAAAGAGGGGAAACAGGAAGCCAGCAAGGAATAGCAAGGAATGGACACAAACAATGGCGAATTCAAGTGTGGCAGGAACAGGAAGGGCTGCAAAGGAACCAGGCAGCTCTGCTGGCTCCCCGGGAGTTAAAAGGGAACAATTAAGGAAGATGAGGACACAGCTGAGAAGTGAAATGATTTCATTTCATAAGTTCTCACCTCAGGGGATGTCGGGAAAAGTCTGCTCCCGACTTGCTCCTTGCTGTAATAAAGGTGAGTTGCTCTAAAGGATTAAGGGATCAAATGAAGAGGTGCTGGTGCAAATAGGGAATTTAAAGAATATTGAGTGCCTGGGCCAGCGTGGGACATTCAGGGGTTGAGGAAAGCTCACAATGCCGAGGCTGAGCTGCTGGGTGAGCTGCAAGTGCTCATCCTGCTGGAAAAGCTCCTGTGGGCTCAGAGGGTGGGAGGACAGCAGCAATCCCTGTGTGTGTGCAAAGAGACACTGGAAATGCAGCAAGAGCTGCCTGGAGAGCCCTGGGAGGTTGCAGGCACGGGAATTGTGGTCAGTGTTGTAGAGGGGTGAAGCTCCTGCTGGCTGTGATCCACCCCTGGGCTGCTGAGGGAAACACAGGGGATCCAGCTCACCTTGGATTGCTCCTCACTGACTACTTTTATCCCATTTCGTAGAATCCCAGAACGGTTTCGGTGGAAAAGACCTTAAATCCCATCCAGTTCCACCCCTGCCACGGGCAGGGATACCTTCCACTGGCCCAGGTGGCTCCAGCTGGCCTTGGACACTGCCAGGGCTGGTGCCCAGCTTCTCTGGGCACCCTGAGGCCTCTCCATCCTCACAGGGAAGAATTCCTTCCCAAAATCCCATCTAAAATTCTTCTCTTTCACCCCAAATCCCTTCCTCTTTGTCCTATCACTCCAGGCCCCTGTGAAAACCCTTTTCAGGACTTCAGGGTGATGGAGATCAGGTGGCAGCAGCCGAGGTGCTGCCTTGGTTTTGCACCTCCTTCCTGGTGCTCCTGTGGAAATCTCCCCAGAGGAGACGGCAGAGCAGCTGAAGGGGAAAGACAGAAAAGGTACTGAGGCAGAAAAAGGATTCAGATTGGAGGCAGTGTGTGCTCAACCCCTTGTGCTCCTCTCTTATGGTGCAGAACGTGGAATTGTTCCATTCCCCTCAAGTCTGCTCCCTAAAAACCAGCTTGTTGTGCCTCCAGTTATAATCTTCTCCACCCTGACCCTAAGAAAAGTGGGATGGGGTCGGGACAGGGAGTTCCCTGCTAGCCTGGATTACCCCACAGCCATAGGATCTTCCCCCACAGGAGAAGCCCAGACAAGCCCAGCTGGGAAGATATCCCAGATTCCAGGTGATTTCTCTCCCCTGGACACACCTTTCCATCTTGGGACTCTTCCCCATGCCACTGAGTCTGGGGTTAAGACCTTTGAGGGGTTCAAAGGAAGTTTCTTTGGTCATCACACCCCTTATTTGAGAGGTCCTGCACAGCTTTTGCTGCCAGGAGAGTTTCCTGCCTCAGAGGAGCCCCTCAGCTGCAGCCCAGCTCTGCTTTGGATTATGATTTCCAGGAGAAACCTTGGTATAAAATCCCAGCCCTGAAATAAAGGATATTTTCCAAACCCTGGGCATTCCTTGCTGTCCTTTGCACTCCGTTTCATGCGGAGTTTTCCAGCCTGAGGGCATTGCCATGATCTGCAGCAGGTATGGAAATGCAAACACGGGGCTTGGGACACCCTGCCAGTGATTTGTGGGCTGAAAATGCCACCGAGGCACGAGGAGGGCTGGAACACTTGGGTGACTTTTAAAAGTCCCTGTTCAGCTCGGCTGGTATTTAGGGGAGAGATAAATTTGGCTCCTGTTGTTCTGGCCGAGGCAGGGAAGGGAGCTGGCTTGGGAGTCATAAAGTCTCTGTCCTGCAAAGACCTTGGAGCTGCTGCTGAGCCCACACCAGAGGAGCAAACTGATGTTCCTGCCTCCGTTTCCTTCAGCATTTCTGGCCATGAGGCCTTAAAGGATCCAAAATCAAATGGAAAATGAGGTATATTTGTGGCTCTGCACAGGGCCAGTGGGAGCAAAAGCCATCTTTGGGAAAAATCATCCAGGATGGTCTGCTGTGCCCCACTCAACCCTTCAGGCTGTTTTTAGGGGAGAAATGGGCACTTTACAGCTGAGCTGTTTTGTCCTGGGCTTGTATTTCAAAACTGTGGAATCCCAGAATAGTTTGGGTTGAAAGGGATTTGAGAGGTTTTGTTCCACACCCACACCTCCCACTGTCCCAGGCTGCTCCAAGCCCTGTCCCAGCCTGGCCTTGGGCACGTCCAGGGATCCAGGGGCAGCCACAGCTGCTCTGGGCACCCTGAATTCCCTCCTGGCCAAGAATGCCTCCCTAGGATCTGTCAGACATTGCAGTGCCCCTGGGTAGTTTTCCCCATAGCTGCATTTTCCTTGCTAAATACAGAGTTGATAACATTTCCATCCTAGCTCTTAACTGGGGCCCATAAATACTGGATGGGAAGCACTGCCAGAATGCCTGGGATGCTGGGAAAAGCCTGAGAAAAGATGTTCCAGCAGCCAGGAACATCTGCAAGCTGACAGCCTGTGAGTTTATCTGGGCAGAGCTGCATCCATGCAGTGCTTCCAATTTAATTTCCATGTTTTCCCAAGAAGAAGAAAAATGTCCTGTGTTTCCTGGGGCACTGGGGGAGCTTTGGCTGTGCCAGGCAGCTCTGGTCTCCCCCTGGGAGATTTCCTTGGTGGCAGACAGGGAGCAGCAGGCTGGCCAGACAGGGAAAAGTGGGAAAGGTCTGGGGAAAGGATGTTTTGTACGGATGTGGGATTTCATCACATTCTGCTCACCTTTGATAGAAATCACACAACTGAGCTTTGAGGTCTCAGCCAGCTCCAAACAAGACCCATCCCCAGATCCCTCTCCACTTCCAGACAGCCCCACATCTCTGCCCTTCCCTCCTGGAGAAGTTTCAGCTCTGTGCTGGTGGCGTGGGGGGAATTTTTAGGGATGCTGCTGGAGAAGGGCAGGATGGAGCTGGATCCAAGGACGAGGAGCAGGTGGAATGAGCAGAGGGAGGGGCTGCGAGATTCCAGCACTCCCTGAGGAGCTCCAAACCTTCCTGTCAATCCTGACATCCAGCCTGTGGCTGCCTCGAGAAATTCCAGGTGGATTGCCAAAGTTTTCACCCTCTCAGGAGCATCCCAGCTTCCAGCTGTCCCCCCCACAGCAGGGAGCTGCTTCCCTTCAGAGCCAAGTGAAGAGTGGAAGGCAGGAGAGAGGCAAAAAAATCATGAATATTAATTTGAATTCGAGTGAATTTCAATTAGGCCGCGTCCGGGCTCCACAAATATTTGAGCAGCGCTATTGCAAACAGGGGGAGAAAGCAGATCTGTAACTTTAACACACAAATACTCACAAAAGATAAATTCCCAGCCCCGTGCTCGCCGTTCACGCCGCCTTCACTGCAACAGCAGGAAAGCACCCAGGCCCTGCTGGGGGGAGGCAGCAAATGGAACAAATGTTCCCATGTCGTGGGGGTGGCAAATGATGAGCTGGGAATGCTGAGCCAGGGGAGATGCCCTGGTTTCCTGCCAGCCTCAACAGGGCAAGGTCACGGGGTGGGAATGGGAGGGATGCAGCAGGGATGGAGCCCACAGATGGGGCAGCAGGAAACAACTCCCAGGAACCTTGGGTCAGGGAGAGTCAGGAATGGCCCGTGCATCCCAGCATGGAGAATCCCAGGTCATTGATTTCAGCTCATGGAACATTGGGATCATCCCAGAATCGTGGAGTGGTTTGGCTTGGATGGGATCTTAACGCTCATCCCGTCCACCCCAGCCACGGCAGGGACACCTTCCACTGTCCCAGGCTGCGCCAAGCCCCAATGTCCAACCTGGCCTTGGGCACTGCCAGGGCTCCAGGGGCAGCCACAGCTGCTCTGGGCACCCTGTGCCAGGGCCTGCCCACCCTCCAGGGAACAATTCCTGCCCAAGATCCCATCCAGCCCTGCCCTCTGGCAGTGGGAAGCCATTCCCTGTGTCCTGTCCCTCCAGCCCTTGGAAATTGTCTCTCTCCATGTTTCCTGCAGCTCCTTCAGGCCCTGCAAGGCCACAAGGAGCTCAGCCCAAAGCTTCTCCTGTGCAGGTGAACAATGCCAGCTGTGCCAGCCTTTCCTTACAGAATCCAGGCAGGTCCAGGTGATTTTTCTCTGCAGCTGCACAATTCCCTGCTGCACGTCCCCACGGCAAATATCCGGGCAGAGGAAGATCGGTGTCACTTGGTGAGGAGCAGGGTTTGGGCAGGACCCAGCGGTGGGGAAATCCCACCCTGAGCAAAGTGAGCATTCCCTCCGTCATGGGAACCTCATCCCTGTCACAGCCCACAGCCCACATCCCTGTCACGGCCCCAGGCGGGCTGGGAGGCCTCCCACTGCACAGGGGCATGGAATTTGGCAGGATTTCAGGAGAAAAAGGGTCTCGTGCTCTCTCTTGGGGGTGGACAGGTGGGGACAGGGAAAAGCCACCCAAGCCCTGATTTGTGCTGCACCGTGGGCTGTCCCAGCCCTCCAGGAGGTCAGCAAACCATAAATCCTGTAAGTCTGCTCTGCAGGGCTCGTCCAGCTCGCAGATGTTCCCCCTGCACAGGGATTGTGGCAGCTCCATTTACCTGCCAGGTGGGAAATCCCTTTCCTCTGGGATCTGATCCTGGCACGGTCTACAGAGAGGGAAGTACATTTTCCCTCTTTAGAGGTCTCTGCTGTGCCCCACTCAACCCTTCAGGTTATTTTTGGGGGAGAAATGGGTTCACAGCTGGGTTGTTTTGTCCTGGGTTTGATATTTCAAATGCATCAGCCGGATCACACCCAACACTCGATCCCTGGAAAAAGAGACCAGAGGAGCAGCTTGAGTGTAAACAACTCAAATGGAAAAATTCCCCCTCAGAAATGCCCCTCTGTGTCCTTCACGTCCCACTTTTCCCTGGGAATAAGTGCTTTTTCTGTCCCCTGGTCGAGCCTTTGGGACGAGGGATATTCCGAGCGGAGGCAGCTGCTCCCACGGGTTCCCATTGTGAGGCCGGAGAACTGATGGATTGTTCCCTTCCTTCAGAACCTGAGGTCCTTTCTGCCTTTTCACGGCGCGGCTGAGGCGCTGGAGAGAGGCAGAAAGGAACAATAACAACGGCAAATAAAGAGGGGAGAACGGTGAGAAATTAAATCTCTACAGCCAGTGATTAATAGGGCATTTCCTGAGGCAAACAATAGCCCGTGCTGGGCCGGGGGCTTGGGGACTGCTGGGTCCTGAAATAAAATAAAGAATGGGGTGGGGGAGCCCTTCCCTGGTGAAGAGCCGCCCATGTAAGCCCGGCCTAACAGAGCCGGGACTAACGGGGCTGTGAATGAAAAACCGCGGCGATTCGGGCAAAGGGCTTCGTTCTTCCAAAGGTCGTCCTGATCCTGCAGTTTTACACCTCTGAGTGAATCCCTGCAGCCTCCTGCCTCTTCTCCTCTCCTTTCCCAGCCGTTCTTGGGGTGCGTTCTGTCACTCCTGTCACCGCCTGATGCTGCCCGAGGAATTCATTCCCGTCCCCCCCAGCTGACTCCCCCCCAAAATCCACGCAATAAGTGAAAGAAATGAAATTTTTAGCTGCCGGTGGAAGGACAATGAATGTGGAAGACGTGATCTTTGGCAAAACTCTCTCCTTTCAAATTCCGAGGTTGGGGCAGCGCTATCTCCGAGGGGAAGTACACAAAAGCTGCGCTCCAAATGACCTCTCCAAAACATGAAGAGGAGTTAACAGGATTGCTCTGAATTCCAAAGGGGTGCTGCAGGAGTGGGCCTTGCAGTGGGGCATTTGTAATCTGCAATTCCATTAAGCAATTTTAATATAGTCTTTGAGGGTGGAAAGTGGTCGTTAATAAAAGTTTAAATTAAAGCCTGCTCACCGTCGGATTAGATCATTAAAATTGCAGGGTCCTGGCAGCTGCCGGGCTCGGCGGCACAGACAGAGCTAAACCCACTTCGGCAGGAGTGGGGAGGAATTCCAAAGCAAACAGGGAGAAGAGGAATAAAACAATTTCATACGTGTGAGTTATGATTCGATATCGTGCTTAATGAAGAGAAAAATGTAATCATATTTCACCAGCGCTCAGGGTAATTAGTGAGTGTGAGCAGCAGGGATGGAGGGGGAATTCACTCATGGACAGCAGCACCAGGGCAGCTCCCAAACTGCTGAGGACCATTCCCACAGGGCAGGGAAAGGCGGAATTTCCTCTTGACATCCGGGGGTAGGACTGGGCTGAAAATTCCCAGACCCCTCCATGAGTTTTCTCAGCAGAGAAGCAGCTTGGATGTGCAGAAATGGTTATTTCCTGGGGATCTGGGCAGCAGCAGGAGAAACACACTTCTCCTGGAAATACTTTCGGAAAAGATTGAGGGATCACCCTGGAAGGAGGCCCTGGAAACCACGATGGATACCTGAGCATGCATCACTTGAGGCTGTGCAGCAAAGATTTTGGAGGACAAATATCTAGGATATTTACATTTAAAGGAAACCTGTCATATATTTACAGATATTTATAGATATTTACAGATATTTACAGATATTTATAGATATTTATAGATATTATTTATAGACATTTATAGATATTTACAGGAAACCTGTTGCTTCTCCTTTGATTTTGCATCTCATGCAAGGCTAAAGAGAACTGGGCTTGTTCTGCTGTGCCTGATCCTGAAAAAAAACCCAAATATTTTTTCCCAAAAAGGGGTTGCCCAGAGAAGCTGTGGAAGAAAGGAGGGAGGGAGGGAGGGAGGGGGGGAGGGAGGGAGGGAGGGAGGGAGGGAGGGAGGGAGGGAGGGAGGGAGGGAGGGAGGGAGGGAGGGAGGGAGGGAGGGAGGGAGGGAGGGAGGGAGGGAGGGAGGGAGGGAGGGAGGGAGGGAGGGAGGGAGGGAGGGAGGGAGGGAGGGAGGGAGGGAGGGAGGGAGGGAGGGAGGGAGGGAGGGAGGGAGGGAGGGAGGGAGGGAGGGAGGGAGGGAGGGAGGGAGGGAGGGAGGGAGGGAGGGAGGGAGGAAGGAAGGAAGGACGGACAGGGATGTTTGGAGGGAGGGAGCCACACCTGTGTGAGCTGTGCAGCTTCAACAAAGCAGATCTGCACCTCCATTGCCAGCCCGAAAAAAGGAGAATTTAACAACGATTAAATGAAATGAGTCCGTGAAGGAATTTTGATGTGCCATGGGAATTAGCCCTTGAGNAATGCATCAGCCGGATCACACCCAACACTCGATCCCTGGAAAAAGAGACCAGAGGAGCAGCTTGAGTGTAAACAACTCAAATGGAAAAATTCCCCCTCAGAAATGCCCCTCTGTGTCCTTCACGTCCCACTTTTCCCTGGGAATAAGTGCTTTTTCTGTCCCCTGGTCGAGCCTTTGGGACGAGGGATATTCCGAGCGGAGGCAGCTGCTCCCACGGGTTCCCATTGTGAGGCCGGAGAACTGATGGATTGTTCCCTTCCTTCAGAACCTGAGGTCCTTTCTGCCTTTTCACGGCGCGGCTGAGGCGCTGGAGAGAGGCAGAAAGGAACAATAACAACGGCAAATAAAGAGGGGAGAACGGTGAGAAATTAAATCTCTACAGCCAGTGATTAATAGGGCATTTCCTGAGGCAAACAATAGCCCGTGCTGGGCCGGGGGCTTGGGGACTGCTGGGTCCTGAAATAAAATAAAGAATGGGGTGGGGGAGCCCTTCCCTGGTGAAGAGCCGCCCATGTAAGCCCGGCCTAACAGAGCCGGGACTAACGGGGCTGTGAATGAAAAACCGCGGCGATTCGGGCAAAGGGCTTCGTTCTTCCAAAGGTCGTCCTGATCCTGCAGTTTTACACCTCTGAGTGAATCCCTGCAGCCTCCTGCCTCTTCTCCTCTCCTTTCCCAGCCGTTCTTGGGGTGCGTTCTGTCACTCCTGCCACCGCCTGATGCTGCCCGAGGAATTCATTCCCGTCCCCCCCAGCTGACTCCCCCCCAAAATCCACGCAATAAGTGAAAGAAATGAAATTTTTAGCTGCCGGTGGAAGGACAATGAATGTGGAAGACGTGATCTTTGGCAAAACTCTCTCCTTTCAAATTCCGAGGTTGGGGCAGCGCTATCTCCGAGGGGAAGTACACAAAAGCTGCGCTCCAAATGACCTCTCCAAAACATGAAGAGGAGTTAACAGGATTGCTCTGAATTCCAAAGGGGTGCTGCAGGAGTGGGCCTTGCAGTGGGGCATTTGTAATCTGCAATTCCATTAAGCAATTTTAATATAGTCTTTGAGGGTGGAAAGTGGTCGTTAATAAAAGTTTAAATTAAAGCCTGCTCGCCGTCGGATTAGATCATTAAAATTGCAGGGTCCTGGCAGCTGCCGGGCTCGGCGGCACAGACAGAGCTAAACCCACTTCGGCAGGAGTGGGGAGGAATTCCAAAGCAAACAGGGAGAAGAGGAATAAAACAATTTCATACGTGTGAGTTATGATTCGATATCGTGCTTAATGAAGAGAAAAATGTAATCATATTTCACCAGCGCTCAGGGTAATTAGTGAGTGTGAGCAGCAGGGATGGAGGGGGAATTCACTCATGGACAGCAGCACCAGGGCAGCTCCCAAACTGCTGAGGACCATTCCCACAGGGCAGGGAAAGGCGGAATTTCCTCTTGACATCCGGGGGTAGGACTGGGCTGAAAATTCCCAGACCTCTCCATGAGTTTTCTCCGCAGAAAAGCAGCTTGGATGTGCAGAAATGGTTATTTCCTGGGGATCTGGGCAGCAGCAGGAGAAACACACTTCTCCTGGAAATACTTTCGGAAAAGATTGAGGGATCACCCTGGAAGGAGGCCCTGGAAACCACGATGGATACCTGAGCATGCATCACTTGAGGCTGTGCAGCAAAGATTTTGGAGGACAAATATCTAGGATATTTACATTTAAAGGAAACCTGTCATATATTTACAGATATTTATAGATATTTACAGATATTTACAGATATTTACAGATATTTATAGATATTTATAGATATTATTTATAGACATTTATAGATATTTACAGGAAACCTGTTGCTTCTCCTTTGATTTTGCATCTCATGCAAGGCTAAAGAGAACTGGGCTTGTTCTGCTGTGCCTGATCCTGAAAAAAAACCCAAATATTTTTTCCCAAAAAGGGGTTGCCCAGAGAAGCTGTGGAAGNGAAGGAAGGAAGGAAGGAAGGAAGAGCTCAGGACAGGGATGTTTGGAGGGAGGGAGCCACACCTGTGTGAGCTGTGCAGCTTCAACAAAGCAGATCTGCACCTCCATTGCCAGCCCGAAAAAAGGAGAATTTAACAACGATTAAATGAAATGAGTCCGTGAAGGAATTTTGATGTGCCATGGGAATTAGCCCTTGAGGGAGACACTGGGGTTTCCAGCTTTGGGACAGGGAGGGGACAGAGCCCGGGACGGGGGACAGGCAGTGACGTTCCGAGGAGCTCCAAGGATCCAAGGAAAGCCGGCTCAGGTTCACGGCAGCAGCGTCTCCACCCCCTGAACGGCTCCCAGCCCTTCCCAGGAATTGCTTGTGAACACATTTGCGGGGCCATGCATCATTCAGGGCCGTAAACGATGGGGCCGATGATTCGTGCAGCACTCCCCGGCCCGCGGGGAGGCTTTTGCTCCTACAAAGAGCCGTGCTGGAGGTGTCGGACCGGGGCACACGCGGCTCTACATGAGCGCTTGTGACATCTCCCCTTCCTCCCAGCTTTTAAGTAAACAAAGTGTGGCTGCCTGAAAGTCTTCCCGGTGTCAGCGCCAATCTGGGCCCGGACGGAGAATGAATCCCGCTCTTTAGTCCGTGGAAAAGCGTCCTTTTGATGTGGAGCCTCGCTGGTGAGCGCTGCCTTCGCACAAAATCTTCTTTCTTCTCCGAGCAGGCTCCTCGACGCGATGTGAGGGTTCGGTGTTTCCCCCTGATGGATCATCCCCGATTGCGTCTCCCCGGAAAATACAAATGAAGAGGAAAGGAGGGGATTTCACAGCGTGTGCTGGAGAGCGAGGCAGAGGGGAAATGAGTGGTACCTCGGCGCTCCAGAAGGAAAGGAACCCTTTGGAATTCAGCAGGATTGGCAGAAGGATGCCCCAGAGACGGGGCAGCAGAGGTGGCCTCTCGTTGTGCATCCTCTCAGTGCTCTGCAGTTCATTCTTTCATCTCCTCCTCTGAGCTTTGGTTTCCTGTAGCATGTTGGTGTTCGAGTAATTCTGGTCTTTAGATAAAAAAACAATGTTAATTTTTTCCTCTTTGCCTCCCACACAGCAGAACAGCGAAGTTTTCCTTGGCTGTGCTCCTCAGCTGCCCCTCTCACGTGGGATCAGGCTGGGAATGGCAGCACTTTGGGGAGGGATTCTGCTTTGCTTTGGGTGGGAGGCGTAAAGGAGCCTTTGAGCTGCATCCCTGGGCCTGAAGATGCCTCATTTTAGGCAGTGACCAGAAAGTGGATTTGTGAAATGGTTTGGCTTGAAAAGGACCTTAAAGTCCTCCCTGTTCCATCCCCTGCCCTGGGCAGGGACCCCTCCCACTGTCCCAGGCTGCTCCCAGCCCCAATGTCCAGCCTGGCCATGGACACTTCCAGGGATCCAGGGGCAGCCACAGTTGCTCTGGGCACCCTGTGCCAGGGCCTGCCCACCCTGCCAGGGAACAATTCCTGCCCAAGATCCCACACATCCCTGCCCTCTGGCAGTGGGAAGCCATTCCCTGTGTCCTGTCCCTCCATCCCTTGTCCCCAGTCCCTCTGCAGCTCTCCTGGAGCCCCTTCAGGCCCTGGAAGGTGTGAAAAGGTTCTGCTCCAGCCTTCTCAATCTGCTTCCCTGTGCTTTGATTCCTTATCACAATGCCGGAAAGGGGAAATCACCAACTCCCATTTTGTGTCCCCAATACACCAGGACAGATTTCCTTGGCCCATCCACGCTGGATTACCTCAGTCTGTTCAATTCTTTAACATCCTTGTGTCCTCCTGTTCCCAGTTACATCTTCCTTTTCCTGCTGTGTCCTTTGTGAGACGCAGGATCAGCCACACACCCAGGACTCAAAATACAGATGGCCCGTGGATGTCCCTGCTGGCTCTGGGGACAATTCCTGCCCTGTCCTCTCTGTCTCAAGTGGCCCCAGACACCCTCCTGGCTTTGAGAGCAGGCACGTGCCGGAGCAGCATTCCCAGGACACCTTCCCAGGGCTCTGTGAACTCCGGGATGAGCAGTGGCAGCTCATTCAGAGTTAATCGTTCTTTAAACTCCATTCCCACTCTGGATTTTTTTTCCCCTTCCCTGCCATAACCTTCCATGTATTTACACTGAATTGCACCTCCTGTTTTATTGTCAGGAACTCATTCTCAGCAGATCCTCCAGAGCTTTTCACTGTCACTGTTGGATTTCATGATCCTGAATAATTTTGTCGCATAGGCAAACACTGTCACTTCATCATTCCCCACTTTTCCGGATCATTGAGGAGTGTTCCACACTGCAGATCCCAGGACAGGTCTCCAAGGATCCCCGTGGCTGCTTTGGAGCACAAATCAGTTATCCTTCCCTGGGTGTCATGTTTCTGACCACTCTTACATCCGTGGAGGGGCTGCCTCTTGCATCCCTTAAAACCTCACTGTCGCCAAGTGCCTTTTGTGAGGATTTTGAATGCAATTTTTGGAAAATTCAGTTTAACTACGGCAAATTCTTGCCTGGACCAGTGTTGCCACCTCCAAAGAAATGTCGTAGATTTACGGGATGTGATTTTCCCTGGAGAGGCTGTGCTGATTCTTCCCAGTATATCCACATATATCTGGGCTCCCGCTGATTCCAGAGTTTATCACAATTCCTTTGGATTTGCCTGGCATGGAAAGCACATTCCCTGCCAACAGCTCCTTCTGCCCTTTTTAAAGAGAGCTGATGTCCTATTTTCTGCCTCCCACCACCAGGAAAAAGGGACATGGGCTGGTGGTGGGATTGGCAGTGCTGGGGGAACCATGGAATGGTTTGGGTTGAAAAAAACCTTAAATCTCATCTTGTCCCACCCCTGCCACAGGCAGGGACACCTCCCACCATCCCAGGCTGCTCCAAGCCTGGCCTTGGACACTTCCAGGGATCCAGGGGCAGCCACAACTTCTCTGGGAAACCTTGGGGCCTCCCCACCCTCCCAGGGAGGAATTTCATCCCAAAATCCAACCTAAACCTACTCAAGAAGCTGCTGTTACTCCAGTGCCTTATTCCAGCCTGGTTTTCCCTGAGTCTGGCATATCAAACACTATTTTTTTCCTGCCACTGCTCTACTTTGTTGTATCCTTCCTGAGATTTCTGCCCCTCCCGAGCCCCTCAGCCGTGGGGAGAAAGCTTTGCCAGCAGCAGGTTCCTCCTGCACAAAGCCCAGCGTGTTTCAAAGGGGTGAGAGGCAGGAGAAGCAGGATCAGAGGCAGGAGAAGCAGGATCAGAGCCTGCTGGGAGCTTGCAGTGCCTGGCATTGTGTGGTTGGGAATTCTGGGTCACTGCAAGCAGTCCCTAAATGGGTTTGTCCCCATCAGAGGAGCCCCGCTCTGTTCCCCGCCTCTGAGCAGCTGGAACTCTCCACCACGCCAAAGTGGAATTTTTGTCCGGGTTTTTCCCCTGGGTTCCACAGTTTGGGATCTGTTGGGAGCTGTGGAGATTGCTGTTATTCCAGGGAAAAGAGCAGTCTGCCTTCAGCGTGGCTGGGCTGTGCGGGGCTGCCTTGGACACTCCAACGCTGCTTGGATTTTAATCATCAATAAATCAGCAGGAGCAGCCCTGCTGGGGGAATGATCATTCCCAATGTGTGTCCAAGGATTCTGACTCCTGGGTTGAAGCTCCCAGCTGTCCCAGGAGGCTGAGAGATGCCACATTCCCCCTGTCCTCAGCAGATGCTGGGGACATTGAGCTGGCAGGACCAGCCCAGCTCCAGCTGAACATCCAGGGTTATTCCAGCTCCTGAGGCAGCTCTGGAATGTAAAAGAGGTGCCACAGCTCTTCCTCGGAAGCAAGCAGATTAAAAAAATCAATGCATTTGAAAGAGAAATGAAAACTCAGGTCTGGTAGAGCCAATATTGCCCCTGCCAGGGCTGAGCCTCTCCCGGCAGCCTCGATGAAGGAAAACCTCTTCCCTGAGAGGGGCACTGAAGGCCTGGAAAACACAGCTCCAAAGGTGACCTGGGGGTGAGCACATAACTCCTGCTGCTCCCACGGAGCTCTGTCAGAGTGACTGAGAGGGGAAAAAAACCAGACCTGGCCTGGGATCCTCAATCCCAACCCAGGCCGAGAGGTTCCAGAGCTTTTGGGATGCTGGGAAGGCGTGGATGTGCAGCAGCTCAGGTGTCCTGCTGCCTCTGCTCCTCCTTGGAAGCCCAACTCGGGGAGTTTTTCCATTGATTTCAGTGCAAACAAGATCAATTGTCTCTTTGGGCTCCTGTGTGGGAATGAGATTATGCTGAATATTAATTTGCCTTGCGATGGGCCCTGACTGTAATTTTCTATCAGCAAAGGAGGATTCATGTATTTCCATAAATTCAGATACTTCCATCTATTCATTCCACATATTCATAGACATTATCTCAATTCCCAGCTCTAGTTCAAACAAAAGTTGGTTCCTTTTACAAATAAATTATTTTCCACTGTTGATGATATTTCTAATTTTTGTAGGCAAATTTATCCATTTGAACAAAGGAGACAAAAAGTATCTTTGATGTAGCAAAGCCTTTCTGAGAGCCGTGCGTAAATTAAAGGAGAAAAGATAGTCTGGAAAATTTAGGGAATGGATGGGAATGATTCCAAGTTACCTTGTACTTAATTGAAGTTCTCAGAAATGTTCTTTTCTTGTTTTCTATATTGGAGCTGTTCCTTGAAGTGTGGCTGAATGCCTCTTCAAGCTGGCATTTAATCTTTGACTGCATATATTTATTTTTCCCTTGTAGAAGTGGAAGGGCCCTTTCTGGAACTTCTCCTTTGGGGTCCCTTCACCTTGGGCCCTCGTTTTTGGGGAGTGTTGCTGGGAGATATGGCAGCACTGCCTTGCTCAGAGTGGGATTCCCCCAGTTCCTGCTGCGGATTGTTGGGAGAGCCTGAAGCCAGTACAGGTCTGCCTGGCTCCACTGCTCCTAAATTATCCTGCTTGGAGCATTTCCTGCCATGTCTTCACCACAACAGGACGGTCTGGGATGACTCTGAACGTTTTAAGGTGCCCAAATGCTGCCCAGAGCTTTCATTCACCAAGGCTGGGGGGGCTGCAGTGCTGGAAAGAGACACAAGGACTGAGCTGGGAGCATCAGGAATCCCCTCATTCCCTGAAATCCCTTTGGGGAGGTTCGGGTTGGGAGGAGCTCACCTGGTGCCACCTCCCTGCCCCAGCAGGGCCATCCCAGAGCTCAGGGCACAGCAATGTCTGCAATGTCCCCAGGGAGGGACACTCCACAGCCTCTGTGCACAATGTGCTCAGGGCTGGCACTGCCCAGGGCAGAAGTTGTGCCTCCTGTGCAGGGGCAGCTCCTGGGCTCAGGCCCTGCCCGTGGCTCTGGGGCCATTGCTGGGCCTGGAGCAGAGCCTGGGGCTGCTCTGAGCCCCTGCACACAGGGACAGACAGACAGGGACACACAGGGATACACAGGGACAGACAGGGACACCCAGGGACACCCAGGGACACACAGGGACAGAGAGACAGGGACAGACAGGGATGGACAGGGACAGACAGGGACGGACAGGGACACCCAGGGACACCCAGGGACACCCAGGGACAGATAGGGACACCCAAGGACACCCAGGGACACCCAGGGACACCCAGGGACACACAGGGACACACAGGGATGGACAGGGACAGACAGACAGACAGGGACACCCAAGGACACCCAGGGACACCCAGGGACACCCAAGGACACCCAGGGCTCAGGCCCCTCTCAGCTGGGGCTCCTCTCCAGGCTGAGCAGCCCCAGCTCCCTCAGCCTTTCCTGGGCACCGAGATGCTCCAGGCCCTGGCTCAGCTCCAGGAGCTCCTGTCCCTGCTGTGCTGAGGATCCAGGGCTGGACACAGCACCCAGAGGTGCCCCCAGGGCTGGGCACAGGGGCAGGATCTCTCCCTGACCTGCTGGGAATGGTTTTCCCAGTCATGGAATCCCTAAGGTCGGCAAAGCCCTCCAAGATCACCAAGTCCACCCTTTCCCACACCCACAAATCCATCACACTAACCCCACCTCTGGTCATTTCTTGGCCAACATTTCCCGGGATTGTGATCCCCCTCCCACTGGCCTGGGCAGCCCATTCCAAAGCTGAACCACTCTTCCAGTGAAGAAATATTTCCTGATATCCAACCTGAGCCTCCCCTGGTGTTCCAGCACCCAGGCACAGCCTCTGTGTGCAATTATTGCCTGCATTGGAGACCTTGGAATAAACAGCTCGGAGCAGGGATGTGCCAGACCTGCGTGCAGCCACTCCTTCTGCCTGCAGTAAATTAATCAGAGCAGAAGAAGTAATCAAACCAACAGGAATGTTGTCCTGGGTGGGATATTAAAATCCAGGAGAGCCCCAGCTCCCAGAGGAATCTTGAGAATCCCCATAATTGAGTCACAACAGAGAGACCTGCAGCCCGTGAGAGAGGCAGGGAGAAAAGCTCCAGACAGTGGGGCTTCAGTGCTGGCACCCCAGGAGCCAGGGATGACAAAACTGCCACTCCAAATGGAATAGCAGGAGACGACTTGGAGTTTCTTAGGGCTTGTAGGAAAAGAATAGCAAGCAGAGGAGCTGTGCTGGAAGGTATTGGTGCAGCCAGGGGTGTGCAGGAGAGAGAAAAAAAGGGATATTTTGTGAAAGCAGCTCAAAGAAAACCACTGCAATAGAGCAGAGAGCGGGGGGGGTAAAAGTAATGTCAGCTCAAAGTCCTTGGGATGCTTCATTCCCAGTGGGAAAAATGGCATGGCTGGGAAAAAAAAAACCCAAATATTTTAAATCCCAAAGCTTTCCTCATAAACAGTGCAAAAATGAATGTGTGAAAAATTAAATTTGTTTAAAGAAGAGGTGTGAGGAGCAGGGAGGAGAATTAGCAGTGATTTACTGCCACGCTGGCAATTCCCTAGGGAAAGAGACGTGCACTGGAGGAGAATAAAACACTGGGAAAAGTCAAGGGTGGGAATTAAAATGGAGCTGGAGAAAGAAACATGATTTTAGCAACTCCCGTAAGTTAAGGTGACCTGAGCCACTGGAAAATAACAGCCAGGGAGAAAACCCCTCAATCTCCCCCCAGCGAAGAGATAATGGAGCAAGAAGGAATAAACAATGGAATTTAAAATTGGAGTGACTGGCTTCGAAAATGACAATTAGAAGAGATGATTTCATCCAAATCTGCCTCAGACTCCTCCTCAGCATTGCTGTTATTGACAGGCAGCACTCCCGAGCTCAGGAGAACTTCCTGCAGCAGGGCAGGTGTTGGATCCATGGGTTTTTGTGGGATCAGAGCCCTCGTGGGGCGTGGGAATGTGGGAGGTGAGCGCAGAACTCCGGCCCCGGTTTGTGCTGGGCTGGGGGAGAGGACATCTGCCCGGTGGAAATTCCCTCAGAGATGCTCAGAAAAGAGGGGAAAATTGAAAACCATCTGTGTGCATCTAAACAGGACAAACAGGGAGAAGGGGATTGTTTGGGATGGCACCGGGAGACAGAATTGACCCTGCCGTGACAGGGAAACGTTCAAAATCCTGCAAGGCGGCAGGGAGAGGTAAATTCGGGAGAGTATCCAAAGCTTCCCCAGCAGCTGGGCTGGGCTGCACAGCCTGGAGACAGCGCAAATTCCCTTAACCAAATCGTTAGGAAGCACTGAGCGGGATTCATTAGGAAATACAGAGCGGGATGCGCTCGCATTCCCGCGCAGCGAACGGCTGTGAGAACCCAATTAGTGATTTCAATCAGCCTCCCCAGAGCCGGGCACGTCTGGATTTGCCTCGCCGACTCGGGAAGAGGTTTGTTCCCGGCTCTGGGCAGCGCGGAGCCCCGGGGGCTGCGGCAGCCGCGGCGCAGGGCGGGCGCAGGGCAGCGGTGCCACCGAGCCCCGGGGGCCAAGAGTCAGCAGGAGAGAGGGAAAAGCGGAGGTGACAGCGGTGGCGTGAAAAGGAGGGCAGGGGAGAGGTTTCTGCAGGGAAAAGGAGACCTGGCTGCAGATTCCTGCGCTTTTCCACATGAGCACCCTGTGCCCAAGGCCTTTTCCAGGCTCTGCGCCCCACGCAGGTGGCACCGCTCGTGTCTCCATCAGCCCCGGGCTCGGACAGCTCAAGTGCTCTTATTTCCAGGTGTGTGCGTGCAGAAAGCATGGAACAGCACGGAAAAGCATGGAACAGCACGGAAAAGCATGGAAAATCCCAGCCTGGCCAAGCTCAGGGGTTCACTGAGCTGCTCTGGGTCAGGCTTGGCTCCAAAGCAGCCCAGGAGTCTCCCTGGAGAGAGCACTGAGACCCCAGGAACAGCTGGATGGCCACAGTTTCAGCTGTGCCACGGATTTTCTTTCACAGCTGAAGGAATTTTGCACTTTCTGAGTCATATTTCTGTCCTTTGAGATGGTGGGTTTGGAGCTTTGGGGATGGTGGGTTTGGAACTGGGGATGGTGGGTTTGGAACTGGGGATGGTGGGTTTGGAGCTTTGGGGATGGTGGGTTTGGAACTGGGAATGG
The DNA here is from genome assembly GCA_013400495.1 of Nicator chloris. Taxonomy (NCBI): domain Eukaryota; kingdom Metazoa; phylum Chordata; class Aves; order Passeriformes; family Pycnonotidae; genus Nicator; species Nicator chloris. The sequence goes on from WAAE01000411.1 coordinate 408,726, forward strand.
TGGGTTTGGAGCTCTGGGATGGGTTTGGAGCTCTGGGAGCAGTGCCTTTGCCACTCAGGGGACAGTCCCAGCAGCCTGTCCCCTCCAATGTTTCCATCATGGATTCTGTCTCCCATCCCAAAAGGGCCACACAACCCAGACACTTTTCCTGCCACAACTGAGCCAAATATTGCAAGAAAAGGGAGAAAAAGAAATCCCGTCACAAGCATCAACTTTTTTGAGACTTCCAGGATTTTCCCATCCTTCTGCTCCATATAAAGGATTTGTGAGCAGTGGTGGGAAGCTTCAGTCATGTCCTGACCATTACATCCCAAGTGCATGGGCTGGAAAAGGGGAATGTGGCCACTGGGAAGGATTTCAGGGATGGCTCTGTCCCAGCACAGTCAGGGGTCTGTAGGGTTGGGGACAAACCTCCTTTACCCCATCCCCCCAGTCTGGGCTGGCTGGGGGCACTGGGAGCACAGTCAGGGGTCTGTCGGGCTGGGTCTAAACCTCCTTTAACCCATCCCACCAGTCTGGGGCTGGCTGGGGTCACTGGGAGCACAGTCAGGGGTCTGTAGGAGTTGGTGCACGCCCTCTTAGCCCATCCCACCAGTCTGGGCTGGCTGGGGTCACTGGGAGCACAGTCAGGGGTCTGTAGGAGTTGACACACACCCTCTTAACGCATCCCACCAGTCTGGGGCTGGCGGGGTCACTGGGAGCAGAGTCAGGGGTTTGTAGGGCTGGGTCTAAACCTCCTTTAGCCCATCCCACCAGTCTGGGGCTGGCTGGGGTCACTGGGAGCAGCCAGGCACGCTGGGGAGCACTGGGGGCTGCAGCCACGCTCCGTGGATGGGTTTCTTTTCTTAAATTATGCTTTAATTTCCTCTGCTTCTGGTCCCAGCGCCTGTGTTTTAATGAGCTCGCTCCCCCAGCATATCAAACATGGTTGATCCCTGGTGCTCCCTGTTTGCAATTCCCAGTGGCTCCCAAGCAAGAATTGTGCTGTTTAATTTTGCCAGACTTCCAGTTTACTCTGAAGCCTTGAAAAAAAAACCCACACAGGCGCAAGGCCCATATTTCTCCCGGCCTATTGATAGAGCGTGATAGGTATTAAATTCTATAATTCTTTCACTGGCCTTTAAGCAGCCTGGGTGTTAATATTTAATGATGAAGGATGCTGGTAATCAGCCCCGTATCCCAAGTGTCTGGATGCTTTATGATCTTGCCTTTGGGAGCCTAATTGTGAACCCAGCCTGCCAGAGCTTCCCACCCCAACTTAATAAACTTTGCTGTTGCTGCCCAGCACATCATCTGTCTCCAGGCAGGATGCAGCTCCGGGAGGAAGGCTGGGAATGGGGATGGTGGTGGGAGAGAGGCTGGGATGGCACAGCCCACTCAGGGCTGGGGATCTGGCACAGCTTTGGGGCACAGCTCCAGCTTTGGGGCACAGGGCAGGAGGCACCACCAACAAAAACAACGTCGGCCACACCCTGCCCAAACCAGCCAGGCCTGGGGGCTGCATCTGCCACCCCCTGCCTGTCCCAGCTTTTGGGGGGGATGCTTCCTCCACCCTCTGGTGTCCACATTCCACCCCCTGCCTGCCCCACCTCCCTGGGGGATGCTTCCTTCACCCTCTGGTGTCTCTCCCACCTCCTGGCCAGCCTGAGCCTGGACAAAGCCAGGCACTTCCTCAGGACTCCCAGCTGCAGGTTTGCAGTGTATCCGAGGTCTGCCCTGCCAGGCAGTGCTGCCGGTGACGCTTCACTGGGCTGGAATGGCCCGAGGCAAAGGCAGGAAGGGGAGCTGCTGGTGGTTGTTAATAGCACTCAGCACTTACACGGGCACAGACACTGGAATTCACCTCCCTGTACCAACATGATCCCCGTAACTGCTGCCCTGGGAGCAGGGGCTGCCAGCCCAACCAGCTGGGGGGAAACTGAGGCACACACGGCTCCTTGGTCACCCATGTGCCATGGCCACTGCCACCACCTCCGGGGGTGACATTGCCACTGCACACAGCCCTGGGCTCTCCTGATGCTGCCACTGGGCTGGTCCCTCACCTTACAGGTAGCCCTGGGGTAGCCCTGGCACCCACTGACACCTTTCTGCACCCCACAGTGAGCTGCTGCAATGATTTCACCCGGAGGTATTTTATTCCGATTTAAGAGATGCAATAATTTTCTCTTATTTTGCTTTATCTTTGCCTGCCCAGGGTCTCTGTGTGTGTAATGAGATGAGTAAGGAACCTTGCAGGCTGATTTTGTTATATGGCCCTGCCAGAGGCTGGGAGCAAATCTTCCCTCCCGAGCACGACCCTGAGGAAAGCCTGGCAGGGACACGGATGAGAAGCGTGGGCTTGGAGCAGGGAAATGTGGAATTCATCAGTGTGGGGGGCTCCCAGCTGCAGGCACAGCCACACATTGGCCAAAGGAGCTTCTCCAGGAGCAGGAGGTGCCAGAGGGAGGGAGGGAGAGCATCTCCAGCTCACTCAGATCCCATTCCCGCTCTTCCAGCATTGTTTACCCTCACAGAGAGCTCCTCCTCTGTGGGGAAAGAGGTGGGAATGCCTTCTCCTGGTGCCACAAAACCCAGGGAATGCCTCTGTCTCCCCTGGGAGCAGCCTGGCCCTGCTGAGCTTCTGCTCTTCACACACCAGGGAGTCACGGAGCAGGACTGGGCTCTGGAGCTGGGAGCACTGGGAGAGCTGGG
>WAAE01000412.1:0-12368 GCA_013400495.1 Nicator chloris
GATCTGTTGGTCACCAGCACAAGTGGGCTAACTGGGGACATTGAGGTTGGAGACAACCCAAGCTGCAGTGACTCTGCGTTGGTGTAGTTTGCACGTCTTGAGGGATGTGGGTGAAGTAAGCGCTAAAGTTAGACCCCTGAAATTCAGGAAAGCAAACTTCCAGATCTTCAGGGAGACAGTCAATAGGATCCCCTGGAAGACTGTTCACAGGAACAGTGGAACAGAGCTGGTAGATCTTTAAGGGAGTCTTCCACAGACAACAAGACTTGGCAATCCCCAAGAGCAAGAAACCAGGCAAGTGTCTTGGTTTGAAAAGACAGCTGTCTGCTAAGTAAGGCAGGAGCCTCCTTTGGAACGAAGAATGTAAACCCCCTTCCTCCGAATTATTATAATTTTGAAATTAAGGGGCCCTCAGGCAAAGATATGGGAATAGGAATAGCAGTTCTTTACTAGGAAAATTAAAATAAATATGCAGTAGTACAAAATAAAACCACTGAATACAATCTAAGACTCTGTTGGTCAGGGTAGCAGTCCAATTAAATGGTGGCTGCAGTCCTCCTGGAGTGACAGATGTGGTTCTGCTGAAGTAATGATGCTGTAGAAGGGTGTACTTTTCCTCTGAAGGTCCAGTGGTGATGTAGATGGGTCCAGTCTTCCTCTGGGAATCCAGTGGACACAGGCTGCCCTGGTGTTCTGAATCTCAGATTATACCCAGGGAGGAATGATTGGCTCCTCCCACTGCATGGAGCATCTCACAATGGGATGATGTAATTTTGTCAGTCATGCAGTGAGACTCAGTGGCCCATTAACAGAAGATATCTCCCTGCACAGAGGATGGGTCATGGAAGAGACATAGAACACTGTTCCACCTGGTTTCAACAGATGGTGATAGAATACATACTTTTGGTTACATCTTGCATTGCAACCTAAGACAGCAAGACAGGCATAAGATGGCACAGCTGAGTAAGGAACAGCTGGCTGAACTAATGGGAAAGAAGCAAACGCNGCAGGTGTGCTAACAAGAAGAGGGAGGTGAAATAAGGTGTAACAACCTCTGATAAACAAGGCCAGAAAAGTGGTAACAACTGCTGGGGAGAAAGCTAAAGTACTCAGCTTTTCACCTCAGTCTTCAATGGCAACATCTCTTCTCACACCTCTCAAGTGGATGGACAGCAGGATGGCGACTGGTGGGGGCAAAGTCCCTCCCACTGTAAGTAAGGTCAATTCCCACCCAACCCACCCTATTATTCTATAGAATTTTACCTAGAGATGTTAATAATGCATTAAGAACTGCTATTCAAGACATGCTCCTTGGAGCTAAATCTTCTTCATGAATTGATGTAAATTGATTTTTTCCACCTGTAAACCATAGGCCGGTAACTTTTCCAGTGTTCTTCAAAAAAGATGAGACTTTGCACACATTGTTAGTTTATTCATTCAAAAAGCGAAGAGTATTTTTAAGAGATTAAAACTAAGCAGAGATAGAGGCTAGTTAGGTAGATAGATAGATGGATGGATATAGATAGATAGATAGATAGATAGATAGATAGATAGATAGATAGATAGATAGATAGATAGATAGATAGATAGATAGATAGGCAGAGTCCAAAATCAAAATTCTTGCTTGGTCCTTCAGAATTCTAAAACACCAGATGTCTGTACCCTACGAAGTCTGAAGAAATAATCTGGCACACAAATAGTTCCTATTTAGCAACTTCTTTATATGAGTAATTAATATAAAGAGTATTAATGGCACTTTGTGTCAATGCTTACCTTGACTTATTCCCTTGCTGTTCACCATTGTCCTCACCATATGTGACATAACTACTGTCCTCCACCACTGACCACAAGACTACCCACAACCTGGGCTGAGGCTTTGAAAACTAAGTATGAGATGGACATATATCTAAGAATATTTGCTTTTCCTGACAGAATAGTTTATAAAGGGTTTGAATGCAACTTCTAACAGGTAATTTACTTTTGAAATTGAACACTTTACATCATCAAAAATCACTCATTAAAGAGATCCAAGCCACTATTTGCCCTAGGAAGGCAGAAGTCTTACATTTTCTAGTTCTAAAAGAAGCATCACTCCTGCTCTATTTCTCAAGCATTTGGATCTTCTTATTAATTTCCTCTTATTCTTTTCCCACTAGCATTTGAAGCCTGTGACTACTTTTCCTGTCTCTTGACAAAGAGTCCAAACAGTCCCTGAAGTTACTGTTTGAATTGGACACATCACATTAGATGTCATCTTCTATTTTATATCAAAACATTTTACTTTACTTCACATGTATGCAGAGAGGCTCTTAACAACACTGAGGTCTTGGCAGTATAAAAAATGCAGAAAAAAGTGGATTTTATCATGGAGGAAAATTGGATTGATGTAGTTTACTTAAAAAAAACTATTTTACTATTCATTATAAATCTTTTTATATTATTGCACTGCCTTTGTATATACATTGAAGATCACTAAATATTACCTCACAGAAGTCATCACAACATAGTGAAGGGGCAATTTTTCCCTTTTACACTAATTCCCCATAACGTTATCAATCCCGCCTCTTTTATTTGTTGTTTACACTGAGGGTTTTAAAACAATATATCACTAAATAATATAATATATCACTATCAGATACAAACAAACAGCAAATAGTTCTCTGTCACACATACCTTTTACTATCCCTTACCTTTCTGAGTACAAAATGCTACTATATCAAAATAGAAATTGTTCACACCTTTTCTGTGCATTTTTTTTCCCCACATAAATGACTGTATGCACACACCCAGTTTGCAGTAGCTACCATAAAATAATGTCACGAAACAGTGCTCTTTAAAACATTGCTAATTATTTCGGTTCTTCTAGATCAGGGACCAACCATTGTCAGGTATTCCTGAATGCCAGTAAATCACAGGCTACTTAATCAAAGTTGTAGGTCTAAAACAGTAAAAATCAGGGCATGTTCCATGGCAGAGTTGATTATGTTTCAAGGATACATAATATAGCATTACATTATTGTCCCTCATCAGTATCTCAGTGATAAACTTTTCTGCAGTGTTGCCTACATGTTGAACCTTTAAAAATTTCTTAAACAGCACCCAGGGATGCAGTATCATGGCATTCTAGCCACGATGCACAGGCCCAGTTACAGCAACTTCTGTAACTTCAGCAGTTCTTGGAGAAGGTAATGGATAAATATTGACCTCAGGAAAAACAAAGCTCTTAACATCATATCAAAAATAGCGCGGAGAGATAGAAACTCATACCAACACAACACACATCTGCTAAAGGATCAGCCACTGTCTTGCTTCAGACAGTTTCCTGAACTGCCTTCCTTCCAACATGTGTCAGAGAAGCATTTAGGATTTTTTATTACAGCTGTGTATAGTAGTTCAGAAAAAACAGGTTGCAGGAGCAAGTAAAGCAAAGTGGTCTGTATTGGCAAGACCACAACCAGCATGTCAATGGAAGTGACTGTTCCCTTCTCAGCAGTATTTTCATGACTACATCTGAGCACTGTATTCAATTTCAGGCTTCCCAGCACGAGGCAGGTGCGGACATCCGGAAGCATGCCCAGTTACCATGGGGGTTAGATGGTTGCAGCAAGAGAAAGGCCTCAGAGAGCAGGGGCTTTTTGCAGTCTTAGAAACAGAAGTAATCTAATTATCATCTGCAACTATCAAGTTAGATCATAGCTATACATTAATAGAAGGCACATAGTCACAAAGTAAAAGCCAGTACTAAAAACTAGGAAAATAGTAGCTCTTCACATAAGCAAAATTTTTACAACATGAGAAGAGTCAAACACTGGACCATATGCTGAAAGACAGTGTAGAATTTCCATCCTTGGAGATAGTCAAAGCTGATCTGAACAAAACCATGAGCAACCTGCTTTAACTGGACCGGCTTTAATGAGGTTGGATTGAATGACACAATAGAGGTCCTATCCAAACTAAATTACTCTGTGATAAGGCTAACTGACTGCAATAGAAAAAACATTGAGCCAAGGCACTTGTTAGCTTTTAACTTAAATTCAACAATGCTAAAAAGCTGAAATTGCTATCAACTCTACATTATACCACTCACACAGTGCAGTTGATTGACAAGCACTAATTTAAGGGACATAAATGAAGTTTTATTTCATTTTAGTAAAAAATGAAGTTTTTTAGTTCCTGATAGGTCAACCAACAGGGAGCCAATATAGCCAGAAGTGAGAAAGCTGGTTTGTATTCAGGCATATGGAATGTTGGTGCTTTGTGTGACGCCAGGACATTATCAGCCTTACTATGTAATGCACCAAAAACTGTGGAGCAGGATGGGTGTTAATCACAGAGTACTCAAGGATTGGATGTAAAGCAGAATTTTTATTATTTCTTGGAGTGGACAGGATGAAGGAACCCTTCATGTTCTCCATGGCTGAGTTGATTGTACAAACTCAAAACACACAGAGATATAGTCTATGTATTTGCTTACTTCATATACATAGTTCAGAAAGGATTTAAAACCAAATGCTGTACATAATGGGAAGATTTTTATAATGTTAGTTTTTAAGACTAAAATTCCAGTTTAAAGTTTTCTGGACAAATAAACAATACAGAAAACTCTTTATCATGTTTTCTTCATTAATTTAGCAAAGGTGTATGAAAGGAAACATTTGCTCCCAAACTGTTAATCTCTTGTGTACAATCAGTATCAAACCCAGACTTAGAATTACTCCAAGTAATCTAGATGACTTTTCAGTTTCTTTCTTGTTTAAACACCATGTGGAAAGGGTACAGTGCAAAGGACATAGCTGCATAGAGCTGCACTACATCTGCAACGTTACTGAGACAAGAGACGCTTTCCCTTTACATTGTAAATTTTCCACTGATGTGAAAGAAGTTCTGTGTTGCCCTTCACAAAGTGCCATCTACTAACAGTAAGAGTGGAGGTTGAACCACTTACTAAAGGAAGGTTTTTCTAAGGGTCTGTAATGCCTAGTATCACCTCGGTAAAGCACCCTCACAACAGGAACCCTTCTAATGAGGCTTGAATATGTGTATGTGTATGTGTAAGAACACATTTCAGTCCTCAACAAACTGTTTACTGTTCAAACATTAAATAAATGTAGAACTGTTTTAATCAGCTGAACAAATATTTAATGTACACTCCTGTGTAAGAGCTACGTTTAAAAATATTGCTTATGCAGTTAAAACATAGGGAATTTATGGAAACTAATGCTCTGAAAGGTAAAACAAATACTGTCTAAACAAAACTTGCACGTAAAAATGAAAGTCATATCTTGTCAACCTCTGTATAATGTAATCATTATTGACACCATCGGTCTTTTATACTGAAGTTTTAGCAGGATTGGCTTACCACAAAAATGCTTTGGTTTTCAAGAAGTCATAATTGCAGTGCAGAAATAGGATTAGTTTCTAATAAACCAACTGAGGAGTGTAATGTTAATGTTACATTCACAGCAGGGCTTCCTCTGTAGAGTAAATGTTTGTTTACTCTCTGGGATCCAAACAGTGAAGGTCATTCATTGCAGGAGTAGCTGGATTTCCGTCTACAGCTGTTAGAAAGGATTTGTAAAAAGTCTGACAGGAAATTACAACTTCTTTGAAAACAAATGTGCCTGAATAGTTCCTGTAAATATAGTACAATGCTGGCTGAAAGAAAAATTTTTTAGATATAGTCTCTTGAAAATACATAAATGTGCTTTACCTTGGCTTTATCTATTCTCATAGAGTTTATAGCTGACTTTTTGTCTTTCCTTGGAATGAGTGTATGTCCACAGGAAGTTTTTCAAATTATTATGTAGTGACAAAGAGGTGGTATTCCCACTGACCTCACAAATTGGAGCAGAAATTTAGCCCTCTACTCATATGCGTTTTGTCACAAAAAACATTAGAACCTGTCACAAACTCTTCTCTCTTCAACTCTCTTCAATTTATTGTACATAAATGCAAATGCAAAACTAGGCAGAATATATTTATAACATTTTTAAAGATATAGGTTAACATTTAAATATGACACAAGTTCTATAAATAAGACCTTAAATGCATAGTAGAGCAAGGAACAAAGTCAGAAAGCTATCTATTTCAATTTGACAATAATTGAGCCTACTCTGCCCCTTACTGAAGCAAGGAGCACAAATTATTTTTTGCTCTGAGAGCACACCAGAGCATGTTTGGGTCACTCAGATGTCTGTTTTACAAAATATTCCTTCCTTCAGGTTACTGGTTACTTCAGGTGAGGACCAGAAGGTAGTAATCATTAAAAGCAAGAGAAACCTGGAACTCAGCAAAAGTTCAATAAAGTTATGATGTCTAGATATAAGTGAATAGACAGTTGTATGGTCTAGGGCTCCTTGTGTACTTAAGGAATGTGGTGTAATCCACCTGAAGGAAGCTAGCCCTTTCAAGGATTAAATTTGTTTTGAGCTGTCCTCACTCCAAACCAGTGTTTTATTTATCTGTGATGGTGGTTGTATGAGTCAGAACTACTTGCACTTATGTCAGAAGAAAGGCACTATGCTTGATGAGAATTCCACAGAAGTATTTTAACTACACTTCTAATTGCTTCTGACTCCCTCAAAGTTCGTGTAACATAAATTTTGAGTTCAATATCGCATGAGATTACTTGCATCATTTAACATACCATATGGCAGGCCTACATCTATGTTAAATAACTTTCTTAGATGAAACAACATTAATGCAAATATTAAAGATAAAATATGAGTCTAGCCGTGTTCAGTTCTGGAAAAACAAAGAACTGATCCATTCTGTATGCACTATTTCGAAAACCGGGGAGATCCGAAATCTTCATCAATATGTTTTTGGAGATTTTCTCCCTCAGAGGCTGTCTGAAGCTCCTCTGTACTGAAGTGTATAAACTTGCAGAAGGAAATATTTCTCCCACCAGCATAGCCCTTCTCTTCTGTCTAGCTGATGCATTGTAGCAACAGCAGTTTGCAACATGGCACAAAGTCATGGTGAGAAGGGTTAAGCTCGATTCCCTGGAATGGCAGCAGGCAAGGTGCCTGCCATATACATCATGGGTACCAAAAGCAGCTTTCCAGCTACCACTTGGATCACACTCTAGAAGAACCCCAAAGATAAGGAGCTAATACCACATTAGCTGCCAGTAAATTATGGCTAATCGCCTGCTTAGCCTAGATCCCTTTGTTGTGCTTGTTTCTGTCTGGATTCACACTGAAACAGGAGGTACTCCATGAGGACTAGCTGCCATCAGTGAAAAGTAACAGAATACTTGCTTTCAAATTACACACTTTTCTCTTTTCTACAGAGCCTGTAACACTGTTGTGTGCCCATAAGCCAAGAGGTTGTGTTTGCATGGCAATGAGCAAAAAAATGTACTTAAGTTTGTGACACGTGAACTGTATCAGAGGAACAAGAAAAGACGAAGGGCTGTAAAATCTAATAAGTAATGATTGTTTAGTAAGAACTAAATGAATCAGACCCTACTCTGGATTTCAGAGCCCTCTGCAGAGCTTTTTCTCACTTTACCTTCTCAAAGTCAATTCGACTCCCTGTAGCTCTGTTTGTTTTCAAGTGTTGCAGGGTGGACTTATACAAAATTGCAAAGCATACAGATGTAGTTCAAGGTGTGTCAAACTCATGATGATATTTGGATGTTAGGGTTGTTGGGGTTTTTTACGTATTTTTATGATTAATTCGTCAAATTTTTTGCAGTTTGCATCATTACAGGGAAATTTTAAACACTATGTCAAAGATGCTATGGAAAAATATAATTATTGGCCATTTTTTATTTACTCAGAGAGAGCTTGTCAGGACCCAGTTTAATTTTGATTTGCTTCAACAATGGTTGTCAGAGGCACGTGGAGGAGGGGTGCACATGTCCCACATGGAGGAGTCAACTGGAAGAAGCCTTGTCTCTGTGAGGACTCCACCTGGCAACACCTCACATGGGGCAGTCAGTAGGAGACACTGAACTCCCCAGAGGGGCTTCTCCAACCAGATGGCCAAAGGTTGGACTGGGCCAGTGCTGCCCTGTCAGCAGATGGGCTTTGGGAGGGACCAGGGCATAAAAAGCAACTGTGTCACAAGCCTGGGTGACTTTTTGAAACTTGCTGTTTGAGTGTGGGCTTTTGACTAGGGGCTTTATTGAGATTGTGCTTTTGCTTTTGAGGTTTGGTGATATGGGGGCATTTTCTGAGACTTGCTTTTGCGTTGGGGCTTTTTGAGTCTTGTGTTTTTGCTTTGGCTCCAGCTTGCTGAGGTCTGCTTCTTGCCCTGGCCCTAGCCTGTTTTTGCTCCTTCTGTCCTGGCCTCAGCCTGCCTTTGGCCCTCCTGCCCTCGCTGCCTCTTGCTCGCCCTGCCGTCTGTCCTGCCTCCCCGTGCCCCTGACCAGCGCCCTGCCGGCTTCGTCCCTGCGTCCCTGCCTGAGCCCCCGCGTCCAGCCCAGCCCGCCTGGGAGCCTGACACCACTATGATCCTGCTCATGGCCCTGCCCAGGCTCCCGGACCTGCTGCCCGAGCCCTCACCTGGTGTGCGGCCGCCCGTGGCCGCAGGAGCCGTGCCCAGGCAGGCAGCGGGCACAGCCCCGCCTCGGGACATCGATGGCACTCGCTGACCTCCGCTGGTAGCGCCCGCTTCTCCCTCTGCCTCCTCTCTCTGCCGTTTTTCTTCCTCTTGCTCCCTCTTGTCTGGCCCTCTTTAGAAGGGTAACTCCTTTTTGGTTTGTTTTTTGTTACCAATAAACAGTTCTCAGATAAAGCGTTTGTGTCATTTGACTCAGTTTCGTTCCTAACCTTTTATTTTTAAAAGATCTCCTCGAGTTCCCCACAGTGTAATGACACAGAGCTGCTGAAAGGTTCAATTAAGATTTTGTGCAGAAGAAGCAGCAACCACACGTACTTTTTCTACATCAATTTAGAATGGATTACATCAGTGATAAACTTATAATAATAATAATCACTAAAAAAAACCAAAAACTGAAAACAAAACATAACATAAGCAAAAGACATAATACAAACTTCAGCCTTTGCAGAAAGATATTGACAAGTGCTAAACACACAAAAAAAAGCCTTGTACTTGAAGAGTGGATTAAGAGTTAGACTACCATGTAGGCCAGCCTGGGTTTTGAGTCACTGTTTGACCTCAATTCTGTAAAACTGCCCTAAACAGACCTGGAGGGTAAGTCCTTTGAACCAGATACATTCATAATCCTTCAATTTTACTTGCAGTGTAGCAGGACAGCTACTGAAATCAAGAATTCTTGAACTGAAGCATAATACTAGAAAAATGAACTCATCTACTGATTCTCGCTGCTGTAGAAGAGATTATGCCCCCCTGAGATTCCAAGCACTTCTACATCTTGCTACATGGGCAGGTGCATTACAGTCACTGCTACTTTTTCTTAACATAGCTATGATGATAGACCCTATAAAAACACATCCACTTCCAAAGACCCACGTAGCAGGTAAATACCGGAGGCAGACTGTCAGACAGCAAAGAGAAGTCTAGGGAGAGTTTAATTGAATACTGAAAATGTTAAAGGGTTGTAAAGTCTGGTTTGCATTAGATCGTATTGCAGGCCACTGCCCTGGAATTTATGATTAATAAATCAAAATAGATGGCTTAATTAAAAAAATTATAAAGCTGCATCAGGTTTCCCTAAATTCACCGATGCCTTTCTCAGTGTTTGTGAGAGTAAGATAAATCCCTCAGTAATTTAATGATTAATCCTTCACCACTTTAACCAAGGAGGAGTTCACTATTCAATTGAATAAAAAACAGGAACAGAATTTTTTTTCTGGTCTGTATAAAAGTCGAATTAGTATTAAAGTAAATATATTTGCCAACAAATATTCTTGAGTTGGACAATGTTGGCACAAAAATTGGCATAGTATGGCCTGTGTGGACTGGTCTGTACATCTTACATGATACCTGTAATCCTTAGATCATCACAGCTACAGGACATAAGGTATAAAGCATTTGTAAGCAATGTAGCTTCTTTTATTTGAACAAAGATAAAGTTCAGGGAAAAAATGGGGTCACGTGAGTCCTTATCTGCTGAAGTTATCTGCTGGCTGTTGGTGAGTTTTAAGATTACCCATGTGCACTGTTGATAAACGTTTGTACAATCATGAGTTCTCACGTATTTGTTAATGATTTGAAGTTAGTTACTGGTTTTGGTCACATCAGCAATTCTTGGAGTATTCTTTGATAAACAGGACTAGAAATTCCTATCTGGGGTATATGCGTTCCAGTGACTGTTTAGAAATAAATTAGACTTTTTTAACCCTGAGTATCTCATTATTTTTAGAATGGAATTTTTATATATAACATACATTTAAAGCTTCACTTGTAAAAATTGATATATTTAAAACAGAATTCTAAGTTTCTATTCATTTTCTTTTACAGACAGATGAGAAATTTCTCCCAAATATTCAAATATTCCCCCAAAGATTTAATAGAAACTCACTAAGAAAAATGTATATGGCTTATATGAAATGTGAAGTAAAATTTACTGAGCAATTTTTTTCTGTGCAGTTCTTACCTCCACTCTGTCCGTTGTTAGTGACAATACAGAATGCAAGAAAACCTCAGGTGTTCAAAAAACCAAATGGCCTTTACAATATGAATGTAATATAATTGCAAGCTAAACAAAACAGGCTGTAGATTTATGTACAGCACAAATACAGTGTATATTAAAAGTGACAGTCCCAATGACTCTTCAAAGACACAAAAAATTAGCTCTTCTTTTCTCCTCTTTAAAGCACAAAGAGACTATGTATTAGACTAAGTCTTTTGCTGCTAAGTGCACATGATAATCCCTGGGTTTATATGTATTTATGAATCTCCCTCCCAGATGGCCTTGTCTGTCCAAAGGTAGAATTTGGTGCAGGATATCTGGTTTTCACATCACACGTAACTAGAATATTAACTTACTTGAACCTTTTGTTGCATCTTTGCCTGAAGGAGTAGAAAGAGGTAAAAATGTACCACAAGCAACTATTAATCTAGGTTTTCTCTGCAAAATCCAAATTTAAATTTTCAATATATGTTCTTCAAACTTAGAAGAAAAAATGTAAGTGTACCAATTTCCTCTTGTTTGTTTACTAAATTTTAACCAGAGGCAGCCAGACAACAACGAAATTCTGATAAGGTGAGATCTTGGGTGGGATCTCCACTTCATTTTAGTGCAAGAATATAACCTTGTCACCGTTCCACCTTAGAAAATTGTTTTTGCTTCACAGATTTACCCCGTGACATAATTCCTATTCAACAGGTACACACTGCCATCTAAAGGCCAGCCTTTGGACTTTTCCAGACCATTTGGGTTCCACTCTTTCCACTGATCCTTCTCACTGTGTCCAAATTCTTGCTTGCGAAAAATAGGAAGTTGACACTTTGGAAGAAAATATAAGGAAATACAGCTTAGGCTGAAATGGAAAGATGATACTGAGTCAGCCCTGCAGACCTGCCAACAGCAGCTGTGCTTCTGGGAGATGCGACATGACTATTCCAGCCCAGCAGCTGACCCTTTTAATCGGAACTTTTCTGTTCAGTTACTTCAGGGACTTTGCTGAAACCTAAGATCCAGATCTCAGTCTCACCAAGGCTATTACCACTGCAGCAAAAACTAAATGGAGGCCAGAACTACATTTCACACATCAGAATATACCTTTGTATATTACTGGTGGGTAATAGTGAGGTATTCTTCCATGAAAACAGATTTTGCCTCTCTAAGCAGATGGTTGCCTTTACAAACTGTCTTCAAATGAATAAAATAATTTAGACTGGATATATTGTTCTGAGGAGCTGTTCTTTTAGCTGTACATTTACACCTCTGTGAAAATTTGCATCACATACCTTCATACTCATTTACATTAAAAAAAACAAAAAATCCAAAACATTAAATTCTTTCTTTTGAAGAAGCACAAGGTTGTCACACTTCAGGATATCTTCTGAATGAACCAAAATATGTGGCTGCTTCCAAACATTGTCTGTTTCTTCTCTGGGGAATAGGTAGCTCAGTATATTCCCATCATCCTGTAGACCCTTTGGGACTTCTTAAATCTGTATTCATTCCTCAGGGCGACAAGGAATGAGAACAAGTGCTGACACATATCTTTTACTGGTATGTATTCTGAGTCAATACAGGCAAAAGCAAAGAGCTTTTTCAAAGCAACATTTGACCTCGGCCTATACCAGATGATACTTCCCATTGGTATGATTTGCTAAGGAAATTTATGAGCATTAAATACAAGCTTTCTCTAGATTTTGAAGCACAAACTTTAAGTAACACCCATTCTCCAGCTTGAGCTAAACGACACTACAAAATACAACTACAAATAATGATACTGGTACAACTCAAAAAAAAAAAAAAGGAA
>WAAE01000414.1:0-18101 GCA_013400495.1 Nicator chloris
ACTTGTTACTTGGGAGAAGAAACTGCTTCTTCTTAACCCACTTTGCTACAATCTCCCTTCAGATAGATGTAAAGAGTGATAAGGTCCCTCAGCTGCTCCTCATAAGATAGCTCCCTGCACCAGCTTCATTGATTTCTTTGGAGAGTATCTTTCCAGGGACAAAGAACAAATTTTTTTATAGTTCTTGATTTCCTCTCCCTTAGCTGGGAATTCTGTGTCTTACAATCTTAGCTACATTTTGTGTTAGCATAAGACCCTGAGCAAAGATGTAAGAGGTCTGTGTTGTGATGAGAAGAGAATAAATCCCCAGATTTCCCTCTTCATAGCATCTATGGCATTGTCTTATCCCTGATCTCTTCCCCTTCTCTGGAACATCAGATATGAACTGTGATGTGGTTGCCTACAATTGTTATTAACTTCACAGCTCACCTGGTAGTTTTAACTGGGAAGAACAAACAGGAAAATGCAGGAAGGTAAAACTTGTTAGGCTTTCCCTACTGTGTGTAACTGTTTATATTCTCCTTATATCATGTAGCATATGGTACTTGGTCTCTTCCCACACAGGATATTTGTAAAGGAGTGCATTCACAGTAGCTGAACATTATTGTGTCAGAATCTTCAGAGGTCATCAGTTTAGCTGTGTCAGAAGGACCTGTGTTTCTGAAAGCCCTGATCTTTAAAATTCAAGTTGGTTTCAGGTGTTTTAGGCTGGACACTACAGAATTGATATGGACAGCTGCTGTTGAAAATCTTAGTGGAAGTTTTCACCTTCTTACTCTCAGCATGTGCCTTGACATAAATAAAATGGACATAAATGAAAAATTAAGAAGTAATATAAGATTCACATCATGTAGCTATTGAAAAGTCACAATGCTCTGCTTTCAGAAGAGAATAAACAACACAGTGCTTAGCACCAGTGCAGAATATCAGAGTGCTACCGATTCTGTCTGTCCACACTATCCATCTCCTGGGTACAGTTATGCACAAACCATCCCACTTCAGTACCTTTCACCTCTTTCAGGATGGGTTTCCAACGAATCCAAACCAGCTGCAAACCAAGCCCACTGATCCTGGTTATTCTGTTCAGATCTTACGCAACATGACCTCTCTCAAAAGAAGTAAGATCCTCATCTCCAACATTTCCCAACCCTTTGACACTAATGTCCATTTAGTCTCTGCAGAGCCTTTACTATTCCTGTAAAGCTTTCTGATGAGGGAAGTGCCAATAAATTATCTGGATACTGAGACCCCACTTCTCTAATGAACCCCTTCACAGCCACAGGCCTTGTCAAGGACTGGAGGCCCTCTTCACAGTGTCATTGGAGATTCTGCGCAGCAAAGCATAAAACGGGCTGGAGCAGGCAGATTATGGCTGATCCTTCTCCTCCCATCTCATCTCTCTGCATAGCATTTGTCTCTCTGCTGGAAAGCCTTGAGGCAGGGCTCACTCAGTAACAAGAAAAATTTAATCTTGTTTATGTAATATGTGAGGTCTGTGAAAGAAATAACCAAAAGGAGCATAAACTTTCTTGTTTCTTCTGCACCTTTTACTGCAACATGCTGAAACACCATTAGAACATTTACAGAAAAATCACATGAAGAGATGCACTGATGCTGCTGTAAGAGTAATTAACTCTCAATGTAGTTGCTTCTAGCTGTGTTAGTACTAGTATAAACCAGAGTCTGTCCATATGTTCACACTTCCATACACTCATGCTCAAATATGATTCAGGCTCTTCTTCAGCATTTTGTTTCAGTGAAACCAACCAAAGACATGCTGGTAAGTTTGTCATAACCTAAAAGCATTTACAGGAGACAAATCAAATTTATTTAATATGACATTTCCAGAATGTACATGGGTTTTTAAGCAATGTGCATAAAGGAAATCTAGTGATGCAGAGAACAATGAATATAATTTAAATTGGACATGAATTGAACCTAAGGTGCCTTCCAGTTGTTATTACTACATGTGGTCAGTGTTGCAAGCAAAGATGCCTGGTAATTTCAGAAGTGGGTGTGCTGCAATATTCTCAAAACACTGAGTCTTTGAGGAGCTATGACTCATTGAACCACAGCTGTCTGAACATCAGCATAGGATAGGGTCCTTACTAGCTCTCTTGGGAAGCAGTCAGATCATCACTTTAAATTCCCAAGAGCAAGTCTCAAAGGGTTTTTACTTTAATAATTGCTATTGAAGATATTTTTTTCTTTTAGCTGAAGACCTCAGCAATTGTTTCTCAAAGTCTTTTTAAACAAATACTTGTAACTGCTAGGAAAGTCAACCTTTTTCTCCCTGGTAAAGGCCAGAAATGCAACTATCTCATTCCTTGCACCTACTTTCTTCTAGGTATGTCAGACACAGGAGCCACTCTTATGGCTAATTTTTCTAAGAATTAAAGGGCAAAACCAGAAGGTATCTGAGACTCCCTCAGGTATCATATAGATGAACAAAGAAACAATCTGGACTGAAAAACTGTGACAAAGTTCAGTACCAAATAGCTGAATGCTGTACAGGCTTGTTCAGATGTATGGCCCTACCACACTAGACTCAGTTTCAGCCACACAAACGTGAGATCAGAGAGATAAAAATGGGTGAAGGATTGTCCTTTTACTAGGACTGTGTGACACCAGCTACTGAAATGTTTTAGGTAGTTGTTTTCATAGCAGAATATAGTGGGCACAGATTGCTGTTGTTACACATGGTGCCTCAGGTATTGAACTAGGATGCAAGTCACAGTCACTTCACTAATGCGAGATTTGACCCCATAACACCTCCAGCATGAGAAAACAAACCATGTCTCTTTTACAGTCAACTGGAACACAGATGACAAGCAACATCTGGTAGTTGGTTTAACAGCTATTTTGATTGTGCTGCATACCAATGAAGTTGTCATTTGGCGACACCCTGGGCTGAGTTAATGCCAAAATTACAAAATTCTGCATCACACCCAGGCACTCTTCATGAGCTACTGGCAGGTGCCCTGATTGGAGGGCTGCAGTTCCTCACAGCCTGCATGATCTGGCAATTGCCTTATTCTTTCATACACCCCTGTAGGCTGGGTTTGTCCTAACTGTGCATCTCCTACAGCAACCCCACACAGCCAGTAGTTCCCTGACAGACCTCACTTCAAAAGCTCTTAATATGATGGCAGTCGCCACTGAAGCCGTGAGATCATCGAGCAGTTTTACCTATATTGCTCAGATGTGTATATATGAGTATTCGATATATAAACCGACAAGAGACTGTCCCACCTCAACGATATGGTTCGTCTTTAGGAAAAATTTCTTCACAGAAACGCTGATTAGACATTGGAATAGGCTGCCATTGCAATGGAGTCACCCTCTCTGAGGGTGTTTAAGGAAAGCCTAGATGTGGCACTCAGTGCCATGGTCCGGTTGACAAGGTGGTGTTGGGTCCTAAGTTGGACTCGATGACCTCAGACGGCTTTTCCAACCTAAATGCTTCTGTGATTCTGTGAAGGGAAAGCTCCACGCGGCCCTACAGACACGGCGCGGCCTGCCCGGCGCCCAGCCGGGGGCTGCTCAGCGCTGACGTTCTGCGGGGGCGGGGTCGCTGCCGGCGGATGCGGACGGTCTGGCGCCGCCGCCGCCGTCCCGGCGCAGGGCAAGGTGAGCGCGAGGCGGCCGCGCAGAGCCTGAGCCTGAGCCTGAGCCTGAGCCTGAGCCTGAGCCTGAGCCTGAGCCTGGGCCTGAGCCCGAGCCTGGGCCTGGGCCTGGGCCGGGCCGGGCCGGGCCGCGGCGGGTCGGGCCTACCGCAGCTGTGCGGGGAGGCGGCGGGAGCTCCGCGGGGCCGCAGCGCCACTGTGCCTGGGGGCGGGGCAGCGCGCGGGCCGGGGCCCGTCCCCGCGAAATCGGGGATCCACAGCCCCGGAGATTGCGGGCGCGAGTGCCTGGGAAAAGCGGGGATCCAGGGCCCTCGCAGGGGAAAGGTGCGGACGGGCACCGTCCAGACGAACAGAGAGAGCGGCGGGCCGCAGGCGTGGCTTCTTCCGGGGTGTGGGGGTGCGGAAGGGGGACAGTACTGGGGCAGACCCTCCGTTTGTGTAAGAAGTGAATGAACTGAAGTGTCAGGGCGGATTTAGGCTGGACATTAGAAAAGGCACTTCACCCGGAGGGTGGCTGGAACGGGCTCCCCAGGGAAATGGTCACCAGCCTGACAAGAGTCAGGAGGTCTTTGGACAATGCTCTTGGACACATGGATGCTTGGGGGGTCCTGTGCAGGAATAAGAGTTGGACTCGATGATCCTTGTGATGAGTCCCTTCCAGTTCAGCATTGGAATCACCATATTCTGTGATTCTTGGTATATCAATTTTCTGGAGAAGCACAGGGGGTGATGCTCGCACCAGGAAGGGGCCTGGTGAAGACATCAGCCCTATTAATGGATGAATGGTGGGGAGCATTTTTTGCCCTAACACATGTGCAGGGCAGTGGATGCTTTTCACCCTCACAGAGGCGGTTGAGGGTGTCTGAAGGACTTGGTTTGGTGTTTGGTCACCAGCACTGTGTTCTAGGAAGAGGCCCCGAGTGTGTGCGCACACAGGCAACGTAGAAGCGATGGCTCAACCGACGGGTGGAGAAGGGTGGTGGGAATACANGGGAAAGCTCCACGCGGCCCTACAGACACGGCGCGGCCTGCCCGGCGCCCAGCCGGGGGCTGCTCAGCGCTGACGTTCTGCGGGGGCGGGGTCGCTGCCGGCGGATGCGGACGGTCTGGCGCCGCCGCCGCCGTCCCGGCGCAGGGCAAGGTGAGCGCGAGGCGGCCGCGCAGAGCCTGAGCCTGAGCCTGAGCCTGAGCCTGAGCCTGAGCCTGAGCCTGAGCCTGGGCCTGAGCCCGAGCCTGGGCCTGGGCCTGGGCCGGGCCGGGCCGGGCCGCGGCGGGTCGGGCCTACCGCAGCTGTGCGGGGAGGC
This sequence comes from Nicator chloris, assembly GCA_013400495.1. NCBI lineage: Eukaryota > Metazoa > Chordata > Aves > Passeriformes > Pycnonotidae > Nicator > Nicator chloris. Next base: position 4,931 of record WAAE01000414.1, read on the forward strand.
GGCGGGAGCTCCGCGGGGCCGCAGCGCCACTGTGCCTGGGGGCGGGGCAGCGCGCGGGCCGGGGCCCGTCCCCGCGAAATCGGGGATCCACAGCCCCGGAGATTGCGGGCGCGAGTGCCTGGGAAAAGCGGGGATCCAGGGCCCTCGCAGGGGAAAGGTGCGGACGGGCACCGTCCAGACGAACAGAGAGAGCGGCGGGCCGCAGGCGTGGCTTCTTCCGGGGTGTGGGGGTGCGGAAGGGGGACAGTACTGGGGCAGACCCTCCGTTTGTGTAAGAAGTGAATGAACTGAAGTGTCAGGGCGGATTTAGGCTGGACATTAGAAAAGGCACTTCACCCGGAGGGTGGCTGGAACGGGCTCCCCAGGGAAATGGTCACCAGCCTGACAAGAGTCAGGAGGTCTTTGGACAATGCTCTTGGACACATGGATGCTTGGGGGGTCCTGTGCAGGAATAAGAGTTGGACTCGATGATCCTTGTGATGAGTCCCTTCCAGTTCAGCATTGGAATCACCATATTCTGTGATTCTTGGTATATCAATTTTCTGGAGAAGCACAGGGGGTGATGCTCGCACCAGGAAGGGGCCTGGTGAAGACATCAGCCCTATTAATGGATGAATGGTGGGGAGCATTTTTTGCCCTAACACATGTGCAGGGCAGTGGATGCTTTTCACCCTCACAGAGGCGGTTGAGGGTGTCTGAAGGACTTGGTTTGGTGTTTGGTCACCAGCACTGTGTTCTAGGAAGAGGCCCCGAGTGTGTGCGCACACAGGCAACGTAGAAGCGATGGCTCAACCGACGGGTGGAGAAGGGTGGTGGGAATACACATACTGGTACAGGGTGTGGGAAGCATTCAGGGCAGAATATCCCACATGTCACACAGCAGCGTGGCATAGACAGAGTGTAGAGACCGGGAATATTCCAGGGTCTTCAGTTTTATAACCCAGTGTTTCAGAGGTGTGAATCTAGAATATGGACTATACAGGTGGTGTCATTTGTTTGTGAAACAGTGATCAAGGGACGTCTCATGCTCTGGGGACTGCCCACAGAAAAAGTAGCTGCTTGGCTGCTGTAAAGTCTGGCCCAGAATTTCCCAGTCTTAAAATGTCCTTGAATCTGTAATAATCTAAGAGCTTTAGGATGGGTTATAGAAGAGCATTACACCAAAGCATATGGAGATTATTTATTTCAAGTGGTCCTTCATTGAAGACTCTTTTATTTCTTCTCCTTTCTGCTAAAGATTGCTAGTCCCTGCAATGCGGAAGAAGTAGACCTTGGAACAGGAGGATTCCCCAAGTAGAGCATTCTATGTAGATCAAGCTCAGTATATCATGAAATATCTAGAAATTAGGAGGCAAATGTTAGTGATTAGTTATTTCAAATAATTTTGGTGAACAGTTCTGAAAAGAGATGACTTGCCTACAAAAGCTGCTAATAAATTCTAAAACCACAGTGGTAACCAAATTTTGTAGCTACGGCGTCACACCTCTGCTTGAAGAAATTTTCTGTTAATGGCTGAAAGGACTTGGCCATTATTTGTTGACATGAATATTGTTTGAAAATGGAGAATTATTTTTGCATTTAGGCTCAGAAAAGGTCAGAGACAGAATAGAATAATGTCTGTTATTAAGCTGTGATGTAGCAATACATCACATGTTTCTTTAGGAAACATCCAAGTTATCCTAGAAAACAATAAACCATTTTAATTAGTGGCAAATTTCCACATGCAGTTGATACTTACATTGCATTGTTACCTACCTTATGCTAGGGTAAATATTTTGGTTCTTCAGTTAAGCAGGTGTTTAAAATTGACAGCAATAGAAATTCTGTCTGCACCAAGGCCAGAGCATGGCTTACTTGGCAGCTTTTTGAAGCTACTGTGTTACAGGGTTTTAAGGCACTACTGGAAATAATTGTGCTTGGAAATGTAATGTTATCGGAAGTTGAAGTGGACAAATACCAGGAATTGCTCTTGATCCTAGTAAATGCAGACAGATTTGGAGAATCTCTGCATCTACCTCTAATATTATTCCAAGAGATCGTTATTACAGCCAAATACCAACTGTAATTAAATGTAATCTTCATGGCTGGAAAGATGTGTGAGCTAGTGGTTCAGTTCTGTTGGATCTGTAGTTATGGTGAAAAATGGGATTTTATTTTTTGTCAACTTAGAGACCTGCTGTTTCAGGAGATGGTATGTTCTGTGTCTGGATGGAAGGTTTTTAGAATTTTAGATAATGTTTGAAGGAAAAAGGAGGACAGAAAGTTATTCCTCTTCTTAAAAGCCTGCTTTGCATAAATGAAAAGAAACTGCTTTGTCAGAGGGGTCATGGTGATCCTAGCTCAGACAGATAACTTGGAGTTAACAGACTTTGGATAAGTTTGTTTTGTCACTTCCTTATTTTGCAGTTTTTTACTTTGGCTTCTTGTTTTATATGATACAGAATATGTATGCAGCAGTGGCCAGCTTGAAGAGTCTTGTGAGAGGTTTGCCTCTAGTTATACAAGCTTATAAGTGTGTCAGAAGTGACATTCACATCTTGATCACCATTTTATTTCAATTACTGGCTGGTTTTACATACATAATGACAGGACATCCTGCTCAGAGCCACCTCCAAAGAGAGGGTGTTTTAGAAATGAGGAAAAGCAGTGGGTCTGTTTATCTGAGTCTGGCTGATGTCACTGCCAGTCATAGTTTTGCAGAGCCATAGTGGATTGCAAGTAGACTAGAGATACCACTTTAACAGCTTGGGATAGATTACTGATCACCCTGGTGTTGCTATTACACCAAAGCATCTTTTTTGTCATGTGTGATGAAACCTAAACTGATGTCTTAAAAATAGGGAAATCTTGAAAAGTTGCTGAATTTGTAATTTTCATGACAGTGTGATGTCACAGTAGCCTTTCTTTTAGAACTTTACTGAAAAAATCTGAATTCAATCTAAAAGGAACATGGAATTGCTCCTGTTAATATTATCATGTACTGTCATGCTTTTCTAGCTGGCAAAATCAGTAGAGAGATTGATACTGCTTTGAGTCAAGGATAAGCAAGCCTTGTGCATTAATCCAGAAAAAGTTCAATCTGCACAGTGGACCAAAAATCTGGCATAACATTAGATTTAGTAAGTACCAAAAGGATGGTACTTACTTAAACTCTTGCCAACACCTTAGTAATTTCTGTTTTGGAGGAGAGGAAATTTGGGTTATTTTGGGGTTATTATTGCTGAGTCCTTTTTTAATAGGTTTATTTGAACCTAAAACTGTATTATTGATTTTCTTAATGTACTTTGGCCTACAAAAGGGTGTGTAAGGCTTTAGAAGTAAATGTTTAACTTGCTTTACCTCACCAAAATGTGTTTAATGGAGATACATAAACTGTTTTAGTAAAAAACTTTCTCTTTTTGTTTACAGAGTCTCTCAGTGGATGCATCTGACCAGTTTGTTCTATTCTGTAATTTGGAATATGAGATTTACTTTCATTTACTAAGGCAGAATAATTGTTCTACTTATACAGAGGTTTCGATCAGAACAGGGAGAAGTCATTTTACTGTTTAATTACAGTTGAACTTCATAATACTTAAATATTGCTTATACAGAAATGTATATACTATTTGTAGAAGCAGAAGTACTAAAATCAAGTTTTAACTAGAAAAAATATATTTCTATTCTAAGTTTTGGAAACAGAGCTTGTTTGTTCTGTTAGGTACTAGGTGTCCATTGTCAGTGGAGTAGTTACTGTGTATCCACAGTTTGGGCTGCTCTGGCTTATACTGTTCATGAAGTGCATACCATTTGCTGTAAGTAAATTACTACTATTAATGACACACTTTTTTCTTTCTCTCTTATGTCAGGAGCTGTACTTCAAGAATCTTTCAAGACAGAAACAAAAGGAAGTCATGGAGAAGAATGGCAACAACCACAAACTTCGTGTTTGTGTTGCTACTTGCAACCGTGCTGATTATTCAAAATTAGCTCCCATTATGTTTGGTATTAAGGCAGAACCACAGTTTTTTGAGCTTGATGTCGTAGTGCTTGGTTCCCACCTGATTGATGACTATGGGTAAGGTGAATTTTTATCTACCAATATGTTTCTGAGATGTTAGCAATGACAATACAAACATTAGGTAAAAAGAAATGTCGGCATCATGAGTGTACACAACAAAGTTTTACATTTTTTTCCAGAATTTTATTTTGCAGCTCCTTATGAGATTGCATATTTCTGGGATTTTTTTCAGCCAGTCTTGCAATTCTATAAAGTTTTGTGCAAATGCTGTAATTGAGACCCTAAACAGGATCACAGACTGTATGAAGTGAGAAATTCATGCCCTGCATTTTTCCCTGAAACCTGGTGATTGTCAAATGATAATGACAGTTACAGTTTCTTAATTTTCATGGAGGAAAGAGCCCCCTCAGTAATTTTAAATTGCAGCTCTTCTGCTTTACAGTTACTGGAGAAAGTACTTATATATTGCGTATCCCAGGAGGACACTGTTAGTTCTTACTTTTAGTATTGTGGAGACAGGAAAGTGTCCAACAAAATGAATAACAAAATCATAGATATATGGTTATCTGTGGTATATGGGTAGGTGAGAGAGAATAGAGTACCCATCCATAACTCTCCATAAGTAAGCAGTCAAATTGCCTGCCCAAGAGGATGAGATATCTTGGTTCAAATCCCTTCCCTTTAGAAGACTTCCCTCATCCCAGGGAACTGGTTGAAAAAGTAGAAGGAACATCATGGATAGCCTTTCTGAGATTGTTGATTTTCTTCAGGCTGCATTTACCAGATTGGACCCACTAAGTGAAACAGATATGAAAAAGCATATTTTGGAAAACAAAATCAGACTTTAGCTTAGGTCTGCAGTATATCAGCATTATTGAGCTTTTAGAAATGTATAAACATCTATTCAAGTAGAGCTACTTTTTGGACTTTCCAAGGAAAAATTTTGGCATTTTATAAGCTAGGACAGGAGGAAGTTATCTCAAACTGCTAAGGCAGGATGTTTCACTGGTGACTGTTCTCTTTCTGCACATTATAGTGCTCTGTTCCTTGCTTTGTACTGGACATTGTTTCCATCCAGTAACATGGCAAGGTGAATTCAACATCACAAAACTAACCTGATTCAAAACAAAACCAGACAAGAAAACAAACCAGTTGAACTTCTTGACAGGTTAGTATGTTGAATTGCACCCTGTCTGATTGGAGAAATAAAGTAATCCCATTTCATTTGGTAGAAAGGACAAACATGGCTCTGATTTCTCTATATCACATAACTCCTTTCTGTCTGTAAGACTTGTGCAAAGTAATACAAAATACTACTTTTCCAGTTCCAAGGTTTTTAACACTTATTTCTGTATTGTGCATGATTTGTAATGCACAAAGCAAACAGTAGAGATTTTAATCTGGCAAATGTTTTTGCTGTTAGTTATTTTGTGGTAAGTATTCTAAAACCCAGGTACTCGTTGGGGTTTTTTCAGGGCTTAGCCCTGCATGCCTTAATCTGGGTCATCCTAGAAAATGAGTGGGTCCTCAGAACATATATGTTCTAGTCATGTGAATGGGGTGATCAACAGTAGCAGAAGTCAGATGACAGTGATCCTGTGAAGTGTCTGTTACTGAAATGCGTGGAGGATGGTAAAAGAAACAAAACCACCAGAAATGCACGGGCTTGTTTGTCCCCTAGATTTTTACCTTTCAAAAGGCAAGGAATACAGAAACATAGAGAAGAAAATTTTCTGAGATAAATGTACATAATCAGGAAAATGGTAGTTCTGTGCAGGATATTTGTAAATGGAATTGGAAATGTAATTAAGTTTATGCTATTTAAATGCGAGCCCCTTTAATCAGTAAAATAAAAAGGATTTCCCTTAAAAAAAATACAGAATCTGAAATAATATATGCTGCCTGCAGGATGTTTTCTTTAAACATACAGGCCTCAGCTTTGCATCACATCTGTTGTATTTATACAGTTGTCCACAGAAAAGTCAATAAACATGCCCTTTCTGACAGGAAATCATGCCACGTCTGTTGTCTGAAAGGCTCTGTGGACACATGAACAAGGAGTTTGATTTCTGAGGATTTCCAGAATATGTTCAGCACAGTTCCTCCTTAAAGGTGTCTAGAGAAACTGGATATTTGGAATATTATGGAGGAACTTCACAGGGATGAGAATATTCTGTTAAAATCTTAAAAGCTACTTTCCTCAGTGAAGAAGATGTGAAAAGCAGATCTTTTTTCAAACCCCGATACAGCTGTTGTAATTCGTGTTTATTTTGTGAAGCAATATTGCTGTAAAATCAAGTTGTATTTACTCTAATAACCCTTTTTCTCTGACCATCAGTAATACCTATCGTATGATTGAACAAGATGACTTTGATATTCATACAAGATTACACACCATTGTGAGAGGGGAAGATGAGGCAGCTATGGTGGAGTCGGTGGGCCTTGCATTAGTCAAGTTACCTGATGTCCTCAACCGCCTGAAACCTGACATAATGATAGTTCATGGGGACAGATTCGATGCCTTGGCCCTGGCCACGTCTGCAGCCCTGATGAACATTCGCATTCTTCACATTGAAGGTGGGGAAGTCAGTGGGACCATCGATGACTCCATCAGACATGCCATAACCAAACTGGCCCATTACCATGTGTGCTGCACGAGGAGTGCAGAGCAGCACTTGATAGCCATGTGTGAAGACCACGATCGCATCCTTCTAGCAGGTTGTCCCTCATATGACAAGCTTCTGTCTGCCAAAAACAAGGACTACATGAGTATTATTCGCGTGTGGCTAGGTAAGCAAGCTACTTTTTATGTTTTTCCCACGTACCTTTCAACATTAGACAAACTCAGTAGGTTAGCAGTCAAAAAGCAATACATTTTTTAATAATACCTGGTATTTCTTTCTACATTTGCTTTCATTCTGTATTCTACCATGTGCGTCTGAAAAGCTTCAAATGTATTTTACCAACCACCTCTGGACCTTCTGCCAAGTCAAAAAATAACTCCTTAAATGGGTAATTTCTCTGAGCTGAACCATTTAAAAGCAGAACCGTCTTACATGAACAGTTACTTTGGTGTAATAGAGTTTTGGTTAAATAGAATCAAAGCTGTTCAGGCCTAATATAAAAAAATCAAACAATTTCTATTATGAACCTTTTTTTGAGGAATGCACTGCAACAGGACAAAATGCACCAAAGATTTTTGGTATTTCATATTCACTGACTTACAAATAATTCCTGTAAAGAGTGGGGTTTTATGTTTGTTTTTTATCTTCAACAAAGCTGTCTCTTGTACAGCTACCATGTGTAGTTGGAAGCTGGAATCTTTTTCCATCAATATGTTTTGCAGATAAATGTTTATCAAATATACTAAGACAAGTATGACTGACTATTTTAAAGCAGTGGAAATGAGGTCTTTGCCTGAGAATGGACAACTGACAGAAAATCTGAGAGGCTTCAGGAGTTATTCCAGATTTATAGTGGTGTGAGAACAGTCTCTTGATCCTGGTGTAATCTCGGAAAACTTCAAAAGAGGCTTGCAAGTTAACAGTTTGTTGACATTTACATACTGGTCTCTAAAGTTATGAGACGTGCTTAGAGAGGCTAATAACAAGCTAGGCTACCCTGTATCTCCCTTGATTTTTGTTCTAGCATTGATTCCCTATGTGTTAGACATATCCCATTCAGTGCCTTGACTTTTCAGGCTGTCACATCTGTAGTTCCAAAAGTATGTCCTTCCTTCCTCTTGCTATTTTATGCTAATAAAAAAACTTTTCTTGCCCTCCATTTGGACAGGTGAAGATGTCAAAACCAGAGATTATATAGTTGCTCTGCAACATCCTGTTACTACGGATATTAAACATTCCATAAAGATGTTTGAGCTGACACTAGATGCACTCATATCCTTCAACAAGAGAACACTTGTTCTGTTCCCTAATGTGGATGCAGGTGAGTAGAAGACCTTCATGACAGAGTGACGTGTAACAGATTGTCTTCAAAAGAGTGCTTTTATCCCAGGTCCTTCAGCCACATGGAAATAGCTGGATGGTGTCAGCCTCATGAGTGCGTCTGCTGCAGCTCCATGTTCACATTGCTGGAGGGCATTTCAGCTTTTCAGAGTGGGAAGGAAAATGAGGAGAAACCACGTGACATGTAGGAGCAATATTAGTGCCTTTTAAATTAACTTAAAACTACAAAGATGCTTTTGCAGTGAATTCTTGTATCAGACTTTGGCATATGTGCTGAGCTATGTGATTTACAATGTAAGAATAAAAATAACAAAACCTGTTCAGAGATGGCAGGTCCATGAATGGCTGGCTACTAGATTCTTTGCCTGTCTGGACTTTGATTTTAAAAGTAGAACTTAAATCATTTATTCTACTTTGGTTTTCTGTAGGAAGCAAAGAGATGGTTCGTGTGATGAGGAAGAAGGGCATTGAGCATCATCCCAATTTTCGGGCAGTAAAGCATGTGCCATTTGACCAGTTCATTCAGCTAGTTGCTCATGCTGGTTGTATGATTGGTAACAGCAGTTGTGGTGTCAGAGAGGTGGGAGCGTTTGGTACACCTGTCATCAACCTGGGGACACGTCAGACGGGAAGAGAAACAGGTACGTGTTTGCTTAACTCTCTGGTGTTTTGTAATGCAGGAGAGTGTATCAGAGGGATTGCCGTTGCTTTAGTGGAAGCAAGGAGAGGTGTGTAAGTGATTAAGAGTAATGTCAGTCTGATGGGCATCTTCCCTCACAGAGGAAGTAAAAACTTGGGTTTTTTTCATTTCTAGAGCAGCTCATACTCTAATGCAATTTTAGGATCTGATCTGTCCTATTTGTTTTTGTCATCTAGGTGAAAATGTTCTTCATGTTCGTGATGCTGATACACAGGATAAGATTCTTCATGCTCTACAGCTGCAGTTTGGGAAGCAATATCCATGGTGAGTACATTCATCTTAATTCATTGGAGGGGATGTTAAAGCAATGGAGTAAAAAGCATTTAGTCCTAAGGTGTTTCATCATATTTGACTGGAGTGCCTTTAATGCACTGATCTGAGGCTACAAATGATTTTTCATTTCAGAACCATAATGCGATGTCTGGTATGCAGTAGTATTTATAGAGCAAAATGTTACTAGTAATGTTTCAATACAAGCAGTCATTTAACATCCAATAGAAAGGCAAGAGGACAAAATTCATACTAACTTAGATCAGTGTGATTAAGAGAACTTGTTCTTTAGGAGCAGAATGGAGCAGAGCATCCTGTCTGTCTACACTTTTTCATGTGGGTACAAATGACATTGAGAGCCAAAAAATGGGCAGGATCAAGTAAGACTATAAAGCCCTTGTGGGGCACGTGGAAAACATCACCACCCGTCACCTCTGAAACACGACAGAAAAGACTACAATTAATAGTAGTTAGAGCAGTATGTATTTTAATCGACATTGAGATGCGTGGGGAATAGTTTCACCAAAGACACGCATAAACCCCCCGAGAGCTTGCCCCCTTAATATCCTCTGAGAGTGCACATATGCAGGAAATTGCACAATCCGCCTCGTACATATGTATTCCCTGACCCTGCCTGTTCTCGTCTCGTATGGTAATTAACTCCGCGCCCTTCTGGGCATGCTCAGTTCGTAGTGGTGCTCTTTGGGGTCTTCAAGGATGAAGAAAAGATACATCTTCCTCAATGAACTCCTCACCTTTATCTCTCTTGTATGTGCTTTGGCCCTTTTGGAACTTTTTCAAAGCTAAAACTCAGTCTGTGCCAGCTAAGAGTCTGTGTTCTTCTCCTTATCTGCATTCTTAGCTCATTGTTTTGGTTAGCTCCTCTTATCATCATCGAGGAGCCCAGATGCTGGTTAGTGCTTAAAGTATGCCAAAGGTTAACAGGCACAGCGTTTGGTTCTTATTAAATGCCTTCTAAAATACAGTTTAAAATATGTTCTAAAGTACTTACTTAAAATACATTCTAACATACTGTGCATGTTCTTAAATTTAATACCAAACTTCGGAATGCATTTTTGAATCTATGTCTCAACCTCCTCACGTATCCTACCTGTCAGACAAATCAGGACAGCCAGAGGGAGACACATCATACAAATCAGTGGGTTTGTGGCTGGTTGTATTGAGAAGTTTTGGTTTTTATAACAGTGGGTTCTGTTTTCATGATTTTTAGCCTGTTATGGGGGAATGGGATTCCCTTGGCTAAAAAGGGCAGAGAGTCTTTGGCAGCATGCTGGCCAGTTTAGTGCGATGGGCTTTAAAAGGACTCAAGGAATGGGGTCAAAATGGAAACGATTGTGCCATTTCTTCCTCCTGAGGAGCAGGTCATAGCAAGCAGTGCAGAGACAGATGCTCCTTGGCTGCAGCTCAGATTGAAGATCTGTCTTGTTTTGAGGCAATTTAAAGAGGTGGGTACTCTGAAATGAGTAACATCCCCCTTGATTCCAACCAGTCCTTTTCCATCAATAAGGAACAAGACACAAGTAAATGTAATTGAAAAAATAACAGTTTATTAACAAACAGGATGCTAACAGGCAGGGGGAAAAAAGTAAATAACTGCTAGATACCAAACTCCTAAATCTCACAACCCCACAGGAACAAAGAGAGACCCAAAATGCCAGACATAGCTGTTCCTGAAGTGGTGCCTGCCAGAGGTGGCTGCATGGCTGAAGGACAAAGGGAAGGTGGCATCATACCCTTCCCTTCCAAGCTGGTGCCTCCCAGGTTTGCAGGAACAAAGAGGCAAGATGGTGACAACCCCCACCGGGAAGGCAGGAGTCTGCCGAGCAGTTGTGGAGGCAGATGGAAACTTGCTGGTTCGTGTGGAGTCAATGTTGCTGCTGCCACTTTCTCCTGCTGTCTGTGGGCTCTGCTGGTGCTGCTGCCCTGCTCTGCACTGTGGCTGTGGGGTGGGGTGGTAGGGAAGGACCAGTCAGCACTGGCACAGGGTCCCCGACCCCAGGAACTTGCTGGCTTTTTGCTGCCAGCAGACCTTGCAAAGTTCACTTTGAAACAGTTTTTAACCACAAAATGCAGGTTTTAGAATGGCAAACCCAAGGCTGCCACAAAATGGAGAGGCTCTGCTCTCATAGTCTTCTCTCCTGGAGCAGCTCAGACTGGAGCGGGGCCTGCCCCTTTGTGGCAGCAGGAAAGCACTTGTGGACTTCGCCCCAAGACAGCCCAAAAATGCCAGCTGGAGTCCTTCTGAGACAAGGNGCAGAGGGGCGCTCGGGAAGGAGGGGGGGGGGGGGGGGGGGGAAGTGAAAAGAGAACCCAAAAAGGAAAGGGAAAAAAACCTCTGCCAAAACAAAGATGAAACAGCCCACAAAGCAAACACCACACAGCAAAAGGCAGGAAACTGCCTGGCAAGACGATTTTAAAAATGCCTGCAGTCACCCCCTGACCTGCCACATACACACAAGGTCCCCAGCTCTAGGGCCTTGAAGAGATAGTAATGATTTTTGGGCACAGATAGATATGGAATGCAGTAGCATTATAGATCACTCCAGGACAGGATCATAGGGCAGAACACATCATGGATTTTTATGGTGTTTATGACTCTCACACCCCTTCAAGCAACCTGGTTGTTTGATCTTCTGTGAAATGCCTGTATACGAAAGCACACAGCAAGTGGTATAAACAAGATAATCTAATAAACTAGAAATCTATCTCAAATTGCAGAGCCATAATCTCACTGGAATTATGGCGACATACCTGGAATGTTGTCATGGATGGCTATGGATTTTTTAGAGGACAGGTCAGAGAAGCAAGGTGGTGGAGTTGCTCTTCGTGTGAGAGAGCAATTGGAATATATCAAGCTCTACTCAGGGACAGATGAACAAGTTAAGAGTTTATGGATGAGAATTAAGGAGCAGGCTAATGTGGGTGACGCTGTTGTGGGTATTTACCAGAGGCCGCCTGATAAGGAGGAGAAAGTTGATGAGGCTTTGTGCAACTGAAATAGCCTCACAGTCACAGGCCCCGGTTCTCCTGGGAGACTTGTACCTGATGGTTGTTAAGAGTGACAACACAGCTTGGTGCACACACAGTTCAGGGAGTTCCTGCAGATCAGTGAAGATAATTTTGATGCAGTAATGAAGGAGCCAGTGAGGAAAGGGGTGTTCTGGACCTTGTACTAACAAGCCGAGAGGCACTGGTTGAACATGTTAAGGTTGGGGACAGCACTGGCTGTGGTGACCATTAGAAACTCAGAATCCCACACTGGGGAAGCAAAACATCAAGAAGGATTAGAACCGTAAATTTGCAAAGAGCTGACTTTGACCTCTTCAAGGACCTACTAGGAGGAATATGATAGGTTAGGACTCCAGATGAGGAAAGGTGTCCAAAGTCCAGGTGTCCAAAGAGCTGGTCAGTATTCAAGTATCACTTGCTCTGATCTCAAGACTAATGCATCCCTATGATCCAGAAATCAGGCAAAGAGGGCTGGAGACCTAAATAGATGAGATTCTAGTAAAACTCAAACAAAACAAAGGAATTTATCAGATGTGAAAAAAGGGACAGGCCACATGGGAAGACTACAGGAACATTGTCAGAATATGCAGGGATGTGAGAAGGAAGGCCAAAGCCCACTTGAAATTCAGTCTGGCTAGGGATATCAAGGATAACAAGAAGGGCTTCTCCAAGTTCAGCAGCAGCAACAGGAAGAATAGTGTGGATATGTGGCTGCTGTGGATCATGTGGGTGTCCTGGTGATGAAACACACAGAACAGGTAGAATTATTGAATGCCTTCTCTGCCTCAGTCTTTACTGCTGAGAACAGCCCTCAGGAATCCCAGACCTCAGAGGAAAGAGAAGAAGGTTGGAGAATGGAAGACTTGTTTGCAGATGTTTGGGCTAGAGATCAGCGAGGCAGATTGAGCACCCATAAATCTATAGGCCTGATGGGAGGAACCCTTGTGTGCTGAGGGAGCTGGCAAATGTTGCTAAGCCAGTCTCCATAATCTTTGAAAAATCACAGAGTGGGAGAGATGCCTAATAACTGGAGGAAAGCCAATTATACTCCCATCTTCAAAAGGGCAACAGAGAAGGGCTGGTAGGAGATGTGGTACTTGGGGGCCATTTGGGATACAGTGATCATGAAATAATAGAATTCTCAGTAATTGGTGAAACAAGGAGGGGCACCAGCAAAACTTCCACACTGGGCTTCCAGAGGGCAGA
>WAAE01000415.1:7205-93021 GCA_013400495.1 Nicator chloris
CCCCCCCCCCCCCCCAATTGGTTAGTGAAGCCTGAATACCAATTTGGAAGAACATCTTCATATTTTTATTTTTGAATGTTGATCAATGAAATGAACTTTTAGTGATAAAAGTAATTATTCATCTTTGAACTAAAGTATGTAAACAGCTTTGTGCTGGATATTTTGCCCAGAGGCATACTGTGAGAGAGTATTGAAAGCATTAACTGAAATCCAAAAAGATTACATTTTTTGAGGAAGGAAGAAATTTATATCAACAGAGCAGAAAAGCAATGAAGATACAGCTTACAAAAAAAAAGTTTAAAGACTTTCAGGGACATTTTGGGAGTATATTTTGCTTTATAGGCTTTAAAGAACAGTTTTTGGCCAGCCAGTCTTTCTGATGATATAGATAGGTAGGAATGGAAGGAGAAACAGCTAATTAGATTTATTAGATAAAAGTGAAACTATTCTACAAAATGTAGTAATATAATGTAATTTGTGATAGCCTGTGTAAAATAATGTAGGCAGAGATCTGTTATAAAGAAATGCTGAGGAAAATCTTCAAAATGAAATGAGTATCTTTGCAAGATATGCCCTGATTGGGAAGGTATGAACTGGTTTCAATCTTTATTGCAACTAATTCAGCATCAGTTCAAACTTGCTTAAACTGCCTCTGCAAATTGGTGGTGTTAACCAGTTTCTGAGGAAAAGAGAACTTTTGGCAACTTATGCATAAGCTCAAAAAATATCTTCAATACCTAGATATAACATGATTTTTGTCAGAACAAAGTTCCCCTATGACAATGCAATTCATATTATGCAAAGTACATAAAAGCTTGGGTTTTTTTTTTTGTTTGTTTGTTTGTTTTTTTGTTTGTTGTTTTTTTTCAAAACCTTGGCCACTAATACAAGTGGGTTTGCCAGATGAAATGAACAAATAATCTTGTACAGTGTTGTATGAGATAAACAAAAACTTCAGGATGCCTTACTCTTTAGAAGTCCTAGTGGGGATTTAGGCTGCAGGCCTCCCAGGTGGCCTCTGTAAGATACTGGTGGTGCCTTTTCATTGCCCCAGCCAGCTGGAATAGCTGAGCTGCACATGAGGTGGGTGCAAACAGCTTGTGCTGGGATAGACTTTACATGTAAATTGAGCCTTTTAACACTTAATTGGGACAAATCACTAAAAATCACACGTAGGCAAGGTATCAGTGTAGATGAATGTTCATTTCTGAACCACATATTGCTGAAAGATACACCTTCTTATGTTCTTGGCTTAAATAACATCTTGGGGATATAGTACCACATTCAGAATAGTCTTTAATAAAATGAGCAAAATCATTATTCTGCTTTTTCACAGAAATGCTGTTATGTCAAAGGAATGAACTTATTGTATTTCATTATTCACTTACTGTGTATTTGGTTTAATGTCTTATGAGGAGTATGTATTTTCTAAATGAAGCTGGCATTTTCAGTGTAATCAACCAAACATTTTTGGTGCAGGATCTCTTGAGATGGGTAAGAGACATTACCAGCTTATGCAGTGAGCTCATGGTAAAGAGTGTGGCTTTAAGGAAATTTTGTTGCAAGGGTGAAATCTTTGGCAGTGCTGCTACAATCTTGTGTAACTATTTACTACAAGTACAGTAGCTGTACAACTTAATAGCCCTAAAATGGTACACTGGGCATACAGGCTTTGAAGTTTTAGATGATTCACAGTGCTGTACTTATTTTATGGCTTCATGAACCGAGGAGATAAACATTTTGGCACTGGGTTTGTTTTTTTTTTCCTTTATTTCAAAGCCACAGAGGCTGCTATTTTCTTAAGATATTGTTTTCCTATTTGACCTTCTAAACTGCTCTGTTAAATCAGGAACAGTGTGTAAAAAGGCCAATAGCCACAATTTTACACTGTACTTCAGTGGCACCAAACCTTGAAAAAAAAAAAAATTAGATTGCAGTGGAAGGAAAGGCGTCTTAGATGAGAGTGGTATGTGGTTATAACCCTACAGGTGTAGGAATGTTTATAGAGCTTCTAAGTGTAGTGACCCTCCTGCCAATAATTTACAGTTATTTAGAAAAAGGAATGGCTTGCAATTCCTGTAATAATTTTAAATAACCATTTCAAAACAGGTTTATTTTAATAAACCTTCTGTTTTACAGTCTCTTTTCCTTTGCCTAACAGGCTTGCTGTGGAGATTTCTAAAAAAACTACCCCTTTGCTTATCTCTTTAATCTGTTGAAGTGATACTCTCTGCTCCCCTGCTTCTTAGATGAAAAACAGAGGAAACAAATATGTAAGCAGAACAGAAATGAAAATAGGCATCTGGATCTTACGTTATGGCTGCTTTTTGCTAATTTAATTTCTGTGAAGTTTCAATTAATTACTATGAATATAAGAGATAAGTATCAAACATTATAGTGGAGTAAAGTAAACACCATTTGAATGTGAACATCAGATTGAGATGTATCATTCAATAGAATGATTATGAATGGCAGCAGAATTAAAATCATTCAATATGAAATTAAAGCTTTCCATCCTTGTATTTTCTTAGTCTCAGAAGCATCTTCAGTTTTTCTTGTCTTGTTTATATTTGTAAAACCAAAAAAGCATTTCTTTCCATCCTCCTCCAGCTTCTGGGTGCTGTATGAGAAAACCCCTCTAAGTTCCTTTTTTAGTTATCTCTAGATTTGTCTTGTAGTGCTTTAAAAAAAAAAAAAAGATGAGGTATTTTTCCTCCTCCACAGAACTTCTAATGAGAGAAAAGTATGAGACAATATGACACAATGGTCTGCTGTTGAGAGATAGTGTGGAGGTGCTGGTTCTAAAGGACAGGGAGGTCTCATAGGCACCAGGAGCTTGTGTCAGACAGAAAAAAGCCAAAGCTGAGAAAGAACAATTCAGCAGAAGTGCTTGTAAAGGAATATAAACAAAACAACAAAAAAAATACAGGCAGAGGTTTCGCTCGCTGAAGACTGGAATAAAATTATAGCAGAAGAAAAAATTATCAAGGTCTGAATTACAACTCTGATATTGGAAATTTAGGAGGTATCCGAATGCAATGGTTTTCAAACTCTAGGGAGTCCCTAGAGTTAGGGATATAGAAGGGGAGAGAAATACATTAGGACAAGCTGACCAGCAGCAAGGAGACTTCAACTGTGAGAAAAAGTAAAGAACATGGGCAAGAGGACCAGTGAATCAGTCTGATGGGCCAATAGTAAATTCAACAGCTCAATACTGGGCTTCCTACTTATTGCTAGGGCTCCTGCTGAAGGCAGTAATTGTTCAGAGGCTCTTCCATGTGGAAGGGTCTGGTTGTTGCCTCCTCCTATTGCCACAAGAAGAGCCTTGGGATGTGATTTACACGCAATTCTTTCCCATTTCATCTTCCAAGCCATATTGTTCCAGCTTTATGTCCCACTCTTGCCCCAGGAGTTTCCTGGCAACAGGCATTAAAATAATGTGTTCAAACTGCATCATTGTATTTGTGTAAAATTTCAATCAAGGGAAACAGAGTTAGGACAGGAAAAGTAGTTAGAGAACCACTTAAAATATTTCTTCACAGAACCGTTTAGAGTATTTCTTCAGAGAACCTTTGAGTGAGCTCAGAAATATATCCTTGAGACTTTTCTAAACTTATCTTGCAACATTTCGTATTTTTTTGTTTATTCTTACCAGTTTCTTTGCAAACTCCTAAAGCTAATTCTGTAGCTTTCCAGATTTTATTTCATTGTCCAGAAGAAGAGAGATTCTGAAGAGTACATCCGCCACTGATGCTGTTATGCAAGTGCAGAGCCAAAAAAAATTTTTAAGATTGCTGCTCCACATATTATAAAGTTATAGTTCCGTCTGTACACAGTGCTTTTAAAATCAAAACCCACGGTGCTATTACAAGGCTGATCCTATTAGGCCTTTTCAGAGTAAGAAATATTTGAATTGCAAAGATTTGAATTTTGGGGCTTCCCAACAAGTTCAAAAAAATACCTTTAGTATTCAAAATTTATCTAACTATGAGTAATCTTGTTTACCTGTTTGACATGTATTGACAGATGAAAAGTGACACCAAACAGGTAAGAAGGAGTAACATTCTTTTCACAAGAACCACTTATATGTTGGAATTCATTGGACATTCAAGAGTATACAAGTTCAATTGATAGTAAATGTTTGAAGATGAAATTCTATTGGTCTTGGCAAATGGAAAGGCAAAAATGAACATTCACAGTAATAATCTTTATATTTTTTTAGCCAAAACTTTAGGAAATTAAATACTTAAACTGTAATATTTTATTTCTAAAAGACATGATCCTTTTATAAAAACATTTCCTGCTATTTTTCTTTAGCTGATAAATAATTTACACTCTTGGATGAACATATCTGTCTTAGAGTCTTCAGCTATGCTGAACCCTGGAGCTTTCCAAGAAACGCTCATTAATTTCTACTCTAAGTAAACAGTAAGTAATGATCCCTCCTGATTTATTTATTTCTTAAAATAATTTACAAAAAGAATATGCGATTGTTGGAAAGCACTGATGCGGTATGTATGTGCATGTGCACACATCCATTGTTTCTTGTTCACATAATTCACACAAATTGGCCCTTTTTACTTGATGTTCAATAACTCCAGCCTAATTCTTTTAGGGTCTCTCTAGTACTACATCTCTGAGCATAATCAGCTGTAATTCCAGTTTAGAGGTTATTTTAATATCGTTTGTATTAGTTTTCTGTTCAAGTGAGTCACTCACTAAAATCTCATGTGTAGATATATAGGAGTTTTTAAGTTACATAGAAATAATTAGGAAAGATTTATTGCAGATCACTTCTGGATGGGCTCTTACCCTGTCTGTATTGCTGCAGTGGTGCGTTATACGACACATCTGTTACCAGCTCATTTGTTTTCTTTGATTATCTCTCCGGGAAATGAACTATGTGTGGAAAGAGTATGTTGTTTTGTCTGCGCGTTAGTTATAGACTGCTGTGAATTTAAAGGAGTGTAAGCAAGATAAAGAATATCCCACAGTGGAATGGCAGATGAGAAATCTGCAATTGCCTTGTTCCTCCAGGAGTTTGTGCTCAGCTAAGAGTGTCCATAAGGAACTATTGCCTTCTGTTCCTTATGTAAAGTTCTGTTGCTTGTAAGAAACGTTCCTGTCTGCCACAGTCTGGAGCAGGGAGATAGAGGTGAAATATTTATCACTGTGCTTACACTCTGGGTCTAGACCTAAAGCTTCTTAAGCCTCTTGAGGAGTCCTGGAAACAGAAGAGAGGAATCAAGATCTTGACTTTGATTCAGTGTCCGGTTCCCTTCGCCCACCAGAGAGGGGAACTGCTCAGGCTACCAGAGGTACCCAGTGATTCTCACAGGTATCTGGTACTCCTTGCAAGCAGACTGAGCTAAGAAAAAGAAAATTCATGTCAGAATTTTCAGTTATTTTTTTCTCTGCAGCTTGAGATTTTTGATTTCTAACCAAATCCAGTAGGAAGCCTTAAGAACCAGAATCAAGATTAATATCCAGATGAGAGGGAAAGTACTATTCAAAATTTTGCTTATAGGCTTAATGTGTTGTGTTCTCTGTGAAATTATATTCTGGAGTGTTTAGGCTGATTTGGAAAACCAAAATTCAAGAAATCTAATTTTACTTTGATTCACAAAGATAGGGAAAGTAATAGAGTGGGCTAATTAAAATGTCCCTAGAGAATATTAACTCATATCAATAGTCTAATGAAGTGTCTTCTGCAACAGCTGCTGTCCCTCAGAAAACATGGCTGCAAATAGAGAAGTGGCTATACAGGCTGCTGGCATGAGAGCCAGGTGTTTACCAAAACCCTGAACAAGCTCTGTGATCATTGTATTAAAACCGACTGGAATAGAGCTAAGATTACAATATTGCCATATAATATCAACTATTATATTAATACTGCATGTCTGACCTATTTCAGTAATCTTCTTTGATTGCTACAAAGGCAGCATTTCTTAGGAGTATCACATACATTTGTAGGGTGTACTCTGCGAGATTGTAATTTCACAAGTATTTATTCCAGTTGCAGTGCTGGCTAGAACATTTCCTACCTTTCTGCTTCTCCCTGTCTTGGGATGGCTATGCAAGTACAGGGATTCATCTGGGTTAAAAATGAATCTTTTGGGTGTGTGTTTTGGGTTGCCAATAACTTGATCCCCAGTCCAGTTCATGGCAAATAGTTGAGGCAATTGAAATGGGAGAGGTGACAGTGTATCAAGAATGAATAGGCAAGTATTAATGTGATGGTGCTAGAAAGAAATATTCATGTATCTATACTGCCAACAGTAATATACAACTCTAGAGCAAGCCTTCTAGTTTAATTTCTCTTTATTTTTGTGCAGAGAGGTCTTTTCCAGTCTCTCCTGTACAAAGGGCAAGAATCTTCTAGTTCCTGGCACAATTTACAGTCTTTATCCTGTTTGCTTAAGTAGGAGTTCAGCTCCTACTTTGCATGTTCCTGCTTAATCTGCAGCATAAACATTAATGCTGTGCTGTAGCTGTGAGGGGTTGAGACTCGTGGGTAAGAGGTAGCACCCCCTCACTCAGGATGCATCCTTGTTCTTAGAGGGTCTTTAGTTGGCTCCCATCCCTGGGATACAAGAGGCTTTCCTTCCCGGGAGGCAAACACTGTCTGGATCGTTGCCAATTCTTTTAAGTTTTTGGAAGTTGTTCTTCTGTCTTTCTCTTCCAGGAAGGCCCTAAATTCTTCTGGAAGTTCTTTGGGCCAAGTTGGCACTGTACAGCTAGTAAATAGTGACCTGAAGTGACAGAAGCATGTGGCAGCCTTTTGGAATCAAGTTGACTCTTAGTCTTCTGCAGGGTGGGATTTTGCAATGTTAGTGGAAAAGGAGAGCTCTAGTATACTTTATTTCATGATGATGGGATTAAACACTGGTTTTAGTTGGTTAACATCTCACACATCTTAAAACCAGTGTACATGGAGTAGTTCTCAGCTGACACAGAAGAGCTGCCCATGAAAATCCAGAACAATTATCAACTTCATTTTTTTCCCACCTGGTAATCGTATAACCACAGTTATGGAGGATCCCTGGCTCCACTATGAATACCAAATGCACTTCCCCCCCCACCCCAGGAAAACATGTAGGGTTATGTTCCTTTGTGCTGAACCTTTTGGGAAGAATGTTGCTTTACCACAGGAAAGCACTGACTGTGCCAATGCCTCCCTGTGTCAGTCATGTAGAACTCTCTCACAGTGTGCCACAGTGAATCCATTCCTAACCTAAGCTGGTGTCTCAGGATTTTATCTGCTGCATGGGAAATCTATGAAGCATAGATAATAGCACTAAATATCCCTGTTGTGAACCACTTCTCTCCCCCACCCACCCAATTTTTAAATTCTTAGCCTACAGGCACAAGTATGAATTAAATCTGCTATTTCTTTTATACTGCTCATTATGATCCTGTTTTATACCTCTCTTCTCAAAAAACATGGTGTATGTTTTGCAGACTTTTTTACATGCTATTTTAAGATTTTAAGGGTTTTTTTGTTCTGTTTTTTGTTTGTTTTGTTCTTGTCCTCTTGTTCTGTTTTTTGGGCTTTTTTAGTTGTTGATCTTGTTGTTGTTGTTACTGGGTTTGGGGGTTTTTTGTTTGTTTGTTTTGTTGTTTTTTGGTTTTTTTTTTTAAGTGGACACTTCTAATCAAGTGTTTAAATGGACACACCTTTGGACATTTGAATGAGACAGTGCCAGGCAACACAAATACATTTCCTTTACTGCGTTATTTCAGCAGAGAGTGCAGTCAGAGTGCTCTTTTCTTTGGACTCCAGATGAGCTTTTTTGTACCTTATTTATCAGTAATAGGGCTTCCGAGAGGTTTTGGTAAAAATCCATCACTGCAGGCTGATGAATACAGATCTGCTTTTCTTCAGCTGACAGTGAATAACTGTTACCAGCTTTCCATGAGTTATTTTATTTACAAATAATGTGGAGTAACTTGTAAGCGCTGATTTCATGTTGGTGGATGACTGAAATGATTTAGTAATGGGATGTCAGAAGTAGTTCAGTATAACATTGATGAGCTGTGTTCCTCCTTCTGAACAAGTTGCCAGCCTCTTGGACCCTCAGTCTCCTGGCTTCTGAGTATCTGAGCAGCTTCCTAATACTTCGTGTTTAATCAGAGTAGGACTATTTAAATGTGTTTGTAGATGCTTTATTTTACACTCAGAATTAGCCTTTTTTGTATATGTGTAGGACAATAATATTTTTTCCTTCTTTTTTTGAATTTCCAAGTTCATCCCTCTTCCTCAGTTCATATTTTGATTGTCTATCTCTGCAAAAATGCAGCCTGAAAATGCTTAAAAAAATTAGATTGTTTCCAGGCTTAGCTCAAACAGTTAGGAGGTGACTCACCTCTCTGAGTATCTCTGAAATTCCTGTTTTATTTGTTCTGATTAAGTTAAATTATTTTCTGTCATCTTCATATTTTACTGCCTCATTGCTTTCTCAGCCTGTCAGATCATTAATAAACATATTTAGGATAATGGAAGTTAAAATGCTGTGTCATCTTGACAAGTTTTCACCACATTGTTGCTTCATATTTTCTGTCTCTTGTTCAGTTGTTTAGCAGTTTGCCTTTTACCATCATAGTGCAACATTGACTCTGTGTGACCCATTTTGGTTGTGTGGATGTTGTGGTTACTGCATGATTTCATCTAATCCTGGTAACTCTCCTCGTGGCAGCCATGTAGCCATGGGGAAATATAAACCTGTATGAGCTGTAGAAGTGAGTAACAGGAACCAGTAACCCTCTGGAGATCATCAAAAATGGGCAACACCATTTGGGTAACAATCCGGTGATATTTGCTGCCTTGGGGCTCCGACACCAAGCACAGTTCTTCTGCCTCTGAGGATAGGAGACTTCAGCCTGAAAAAGTCTTCTTTATGTGACCCAAACTGTGCTTTGAAGATCAGTAGGGTGATGCTATTCATAAAATAGTCTCCTAGGCTATGTCTGAACCATGTGAAGTGGCTCTGTCTCCTGATCCAAGCCAAAGTTTTATTCCAATCCATAAGGAGTCTGTCAAATTTGCATTTCATACACATGTGAAAGAAAAAAGAAAAACAAAATAAATCAAAACATCTCTGAAATAAGAAAGATGAAAACTGCCACTTTTTTATGAGTTAGAAAAAATATCAAATTATAATTCCAGGGAGTCCTTTCTGAATTTTACGTTCCATATTTTTCTTCTAGTGTTTAATTTCTGCTATTGCACTTCTTAGAAGGTATTACAGTGATACTTTTTAATGTAGTGGGATTCCATGCAATTTTCCAGTCGTGTCAAAGAATGACAAACAGAGTTTATAGGTCCGGTCATTTTGGATGAGCTTGTACACCGTTCCAAAACTTTCCAGATGTCTCCATCAGAGTTGTGTAAATAATTAGTTTATTTGTTTCATGGCAGATACAAACAGCAAAAAATAAACTTTCTCACTTCATACAAAATGAAATTTTTGAAACTTTCTTCTAGACAACCTTTTGTGTGAAATGAGTTTTTTTAATGTGAAAGAATAGAATTCAATAAAATTTCAAATATTTCAGGCACCTGTTTAAAATAAAAAGACAGTTTTAGGGAAAAGGGTCCTTTATTTCCAGAAGTTTAGATACCTTTTTCAGTGTTGAGTAGGAATGGGTGCCTGGTAGAGTGCTGAAAACTAAGATGAGGCGCTGACAAGGAGGCCGCATTTCCAGATAGAAACCAGCCCCTTTTTGTTTGTTTTCATTTTGTGAAATCTGACATGTTACCCAGAGTGTTTTAAACTTGTCAGCTGTCACTTTCCAATGTAAAATGCTCTGTCAGGGTGCTTCCAAGCAGCTCTGGCCTCAGCATGGATCTCAGCAGGCAGAATGGGATCTTGAGTCAAGGTCGCTGTTCTCCAAGTGCAACACCTGCGTTTTGTGTGCACGCCTGAGCCTGCTCCATGAAGGTGTCCCAGTTTCCTCGGGGTGCCTTGGGTTTGTTACCCACTGAAGGAGAGCACAAGAAAAGGGGCTTAAAACAATGATGTGTTTTGTGGAAACGTGCTACTTGATAACTTGCTAGGTCTCCCAGGACAAGAAGATTAATACAAGTTGCCAGCTGCGTTTAGTGTCTTGCTTTCCCTGTGAAGTATTCCTGTGCTCTGTCTTATGATGACACTCCCACACAGCTGCTGAAACAGTCTTCTTGTTGTAGTGGTTAAAGGAAATTGCTGCAATTAATTTTGCTGTCTTTCTTCTCTTTGATGTATCCTTACATTTTCTTGGACAATTTTTTAGAGATTGGGTTCTGTTCAAAACCACTCACGTAGGGGTGAAAGGAATAGGAGGAAAAGGAAACATTTGAGCTTTCATTTATGTGTGCTTGTGTTTCTGTTTTGATGTAGGTACCAGGCAATGTAATGGATGCTAAAGTACACATATAAATATATATAGCTTCTGTTACTCACAAATAAGTGCAATAGACAGAAATACTACTTCATAAGTGAACAATCTGAAGGAAAAAAATGGATGCAGGTGCATTAGTCAAGCTAGTTTTATATCCTAGTGACTAAAAAGAATGACCAGACCATGAACTCTGAAGTTATGCCTCATTTCTTGGGTACAGCACACTATGTCCTGTGCAATTTCTATTTGTAGTCTTGAAGCAGTTTTAATCTTCTAGTTTACTACAAACTTGACAGTTTCCCCCTCTTTTCCTTGGGTTGCAAAATAACCCTTATTTCTGCTAATTCCAAATGTTGCTGCAATGAATGCTAATGGGTTCAGTGGTGAGCACAGTAGTGGGAGACACTGTGGAGAAAAAAGCTTAGTGCCTTGTTCACAGGATTTTATGAATGAAGAAGGAGAGAGCTTAAGCCCTCCCAGTTTCATAATGTGAAAGTTTTTGCAGTCAAAAAAAGTGTTAAATTAAAATGTGCCACTTCTAAACCTTCTAGACATGGGTAGCAATATAAAGTGAAACAGTGAAACTTCAGTTCTTAAAGAATTACACAGAATTATTGGAAATAAAAGTAGGAAAACAGTATTTTAGGGACAGTCAGAAAGAATGGGGTTAATCCTTAATTTCAGCTTAAATAACTAATGTTAGTTTAGAAGAATGGCTGAAGCCGGCCATTGGTTGTGTTATCTCGCAAATCTAATTTTATATCTTTTTTAAAATGTTCTTGATTGTGTTATGATGACCTTTAAGTCTTTCATATAGCTCTTATAATTAAAGGAACAAAAAGGATAAAAAATGGAACAGCGGAGATATTTTTACACCCTAACATTTGTGGAAAAAATGAGGTGCAGACCAGTAGAAAGGAGCTGCCTGTGGTACAGTAGCTCTCCAGGCTCCCTTTAACCTAGTTTTGTTCACTTGCCATCCCTGTCCTGTCCCCTCTATGGCCATTTGACCATGTTACACGTGTGCATTGCCTTTTTCCACCCTGAGGTTTTGCAGAGCCCCTTCCCCTGGCAAGGTCTGTCTCCTGAAGGCCAGGCATGCGGTGCTGCCTGAGCCAGCTCCAGCAGGGCTCCACGTGAGCCACCCCCGGCTTGCTGCTCTCACTGACACCATTGGGGCACTGCCCCATCCCAAGTGCCTTTCCCAACCAGTGTGCTGATAAAAGCAGTAAGAGGATGTAGTGAAATCATGTCGGTGCACCCTGCAAAAGAGGAAAACAACTGGGAAGTCTTTGATCTTTGACTATAAAATTCTCCCCTAGTAATTGTGTATTGAATCAACCATTTGAAACCTTGCAGGGGCATAATGGGGTCATTTAAAAAGCTCTGAAAGATTCTACCTCAGTCTGACTCCTTTCCCCCCCCCCTCCAGATTATATGTTTACTTGAAATCTGTGGTTGCTTAAAGAGATTGCTCAAAGAGTGATTGCTTAATGAGACCTTTTGCCTTGAATGATTTCTTTTTTTGACAGCCACAAAACCATCACTTCCATTTGGTTTAGTCTGTGATTGGAGCATAGCCTGGTACTTTAGTAAGAAGGTCAAACAAACGCTGAAAACCTCATACTGTCTCGGATGCAACTGAACAGACAGAAAAAAAAAATCAATTCAAGTCATGCTGGATATGACCTCAAGTCTTAGGGCAAATTTACACAAAGAGTAAACTCTCCGAGGTGGTTGGTACTCCCTCACTGCCCATGGGTTGCTTTCATGCTCCTCCTTCTTGACAGGTTATTTCATCAATGGTCTGAACAATTAAACCAGCAGAAGAGACCAGCAAGCAGTGTGGCAGCCCTAGTTGGGTGGGGAAGGGGAGGAAGGGAAAGAGTGGAGAGGACAGCTTGTATTTGTGAGTCTGTCTTTTGAGTTCGTAAAAGTCAGTTAAGAATGCATAACCAGCCCCAGAAATTATTTTATCCGCATCTGCTTTTGATGGAAAACATTTTGCATAGTTGTGACCTCTTACAAAAATGACAAATCCCCAAAAAACCCTCCAAACTACTTGCAGTGGGCCTGAGTACTGGTATAAGTTTGATATAAGGTAACTAACCGTTGCAGAGACAATAAACAAAAGATGTATTGCCTCATACCATCTATTTTAGTCAGCAGCTAATAAATTTTGTGTAGTGTCTTTCTTCACCTGTCCAGGGAAAAAGTCAGAGGACAGCCTTGAAAGAAAAGCTTTCACATGCAGCTGATGTGCTGCTCCTACGCTCAAAATCACAGGGAACAGCTGTTGTTCCATTCTCAATAAGCAGACAGTGTTCTGTGGCTCTTATTTACAAGCCTGAACTTCCTGAGAAATGGCACAGCTCTCAGTGGTAAAAGAACCATAGAGTAACATCTTACTGTTGTCAAAGTGTACCCTGAGTCTCAGACATCTGGACTATGGTCCAGGAAGGCATTATCATTAACATTCTTTAAATAACTGTTATATAGTGTCGCAAGAACTTTCCATGCAATAGCGAACACCACTTTTTATTGATTAGTTGAAGAGCTTGTTTTCTATACAGAAAATATACGTACGTCTCTCTTCTTGCTTTACAATGCCAGTAGGATAATCTTTCACATCCAAACCAGCAGGCAGCCTTTACTTACAATAATCTTACACAGTAGTTCTTGTTATAATCATTATTTGCAAGATTTATTCTTATTTTAATAACTTTTAAAACTGCTTGTTAAGAGGGTGAGGGAAACTTAAGCCTAATATTTGTTTTGTACAGGTTGTTACCTTGCCTAGATTAGCAAGACCGATTAAAGTTAATACTTGTGTACTTCCCTGCATCCAGCTTTTCTGCTCACATTTTAAACAATTTTCCCCCAAAATCTAACTTCGTAAAGCTTTTTTTTCCTCTTCCTCTATGAGAAAAGTTCAGTTGCTTCTGTTTTTTTATCTTTACTGATTTGCAAGAAATGGAAATTTCTCTTTGGCTCAAGGAGTCTGCAACTCAAAGATTTTTGTGGTTGAAAGGATGACAGAGTGTGCTGAGACACCTCTGTCCTAATCCTGCCTCCTCCTGGATGAGGCACTTAACCTCCCTGTGTTCTATCTATAAAATACATTTAATAATACTTAATGGTTTTACTGCCCTTTGAAAATGTGAAGTGCTATGTGAGTGCCAATTACTTTTATTATGTTCCCTGATGGAAGGCCTCAACATATTTGTGTTAAATAGTTACTGCTAATGCACTTTCTGGAATAATCTTTGGTTAACGAAGTGCAACCATTGCAGAAAAGCCCGTGTGTTTAAGTCAAGGCTGACACAGTGACAGGTGTGAGACAGTCAGGACTTGGCAGCACCCAGCTTTGCTGGGTACCTTTGTGTCCTGAGTCAGGGATGGGCTTGAGCCACAACCCTAGGCAGCTTGTCTTCTCTCCCACAAGGAAGTCTGAGCTTTGGACACACAGCCTGACCATCCACCAGCATGGGACACATCTTCAGGCAGTCAGATAAATCCCACAGAATAATTTGCTTGTGCTGCTGTTCAGAGAGAACTTGCTGTCCCTAAATCTCACAGCAGCACTTCACAGCTAAGAGCTGGCCCTCATGCTGAGTGTTCCCGCAGACCCCTGGGTAGAACGTGGTCCATCTCCCTAAGGGCATTGCCAGCCAAACTGGTTTTGTGCTGGAGAATTCTCATGTTTCTCTCAGGCAAGGCATCAGTATTTCATAAAAATGTGGCATGGATTTGTCAGGAGAAGAGAATGTGTGTCTGACCAGTGGCAATTGTCTGTCACTACCTCTGAAGTGTTTCCATGGCCCTAAATTCTAATTGTGCTTGGTGCAAAGTGTTGCTTTGACTACGTGAAATTCTACTTGCCCAACTTATTTACAAGCTTACTCTGGCATATAAAATAGGACAGTATTTAATAGATCTGATGTAGGCAGGGTTCATACTGGTATCTACCTGAGGAGGGAAAGAGAGGTTCCTGAACAAGGAATTGGCTACTTGGACCAGGAATGGCCTCAGGAGCTTTTCAGACTCCTCATTCTGAAAAGCTACAGACTGGACAGGTCTGAAAAAGCATGTACTTTTTGTGCAAGCAGAAAGCATTGAGTGAAGTCATGATAACTTTACATCTTCCTGGAAAGGATCTGAAATGGTTCTCATTTACCTGAGAAATGCATTTCAGAATTATCACAGTGCAACTTTTAAGTGGAGGCAGAACAGACCAGCTCCTAAAAATGGGATCTGAAACAAAAGTGACAAATGTGACATCCCTACAGCATCCTGCTCTAGGGGCAGTGTCAGGTAGGGAGTTTGGCTGGATGGTCTACCTGCCAAACTGCTAGGCAGCTCTCCTAAGGCCAGCTCAGGGAGGATGGAAACCTCCACTAGAGGTGAGGAGCAAAAGCTTGCTTGATCTTGACTTTCAGTATGAGTACAGACTGTGAAAGCGGGGCATGGTCTTCCTTCTGACTTTTAGGGTTTTTACCCAAAACCCCAAACATTCCTAACTGATATTAAGTTTACACCTGTAAATTGTAATTTTTATTTTTCAGAAAGAAGTTTAAAACCATTGGAGCTGAAAATGGAAAAATGAGATGTACAATTTTCAGAAAGAACTAACAGTAATTAAGAGCAGGTGCTGTTCTCTTTGATCTCAAGAAATTTAATTTCTGACAGACTGTTTACACTCAGACGAGACAGAGTGTAAGTTTGGATGGGTGTGCTGCTATACCATAATTATGCAGGCAGAAAAAATAGAGAAATGTGAAAGAGCAGACAAAGTAGTTAGAAGCTCTTACATTTGTGCCACTTGCTTTGTGTTTACCTATCAGATTTCCTCCCAGGAGCTCAGTAAATTGTAGTTAATTTTTTTCTGACCGCACTTACAGAAACAAAAGCAATATCCTTTTTTTTTAAAAAATGAAATAACAAGACTACTCTTCTAGCAAAATATTTGGATTGAAAATGTTGAGGTTTAGAGATCTTTGATCTTTGGTCTTGATTTAAAACACTGGTGTTGTGTAAACAATTAAAGCAATAAGTCCATGTCATACTGTAGGTGCCCTTAGGAGGGAGAACTTAATAAAAGTGCCTTATAATTTTGGCCTGAAGGTCTGTGGAAAGAATTAGGAATGAGTAGCATTATAGAAATAGCTGTGTGAATACTGAGGCTCAAAGCAAACAGTGTTTGTGGTTCTCTGATTCACTTGGCCTCAGAACTGGTTTTGCTCTGCTGTTGTTGTGTACAGACAAGGCTGTAGTCAAGGTGTGGGTTTTAGCCACCTCTTCACTAAGAGGTTTCAGGGCTCAGCCTTCAAGGTTGAAGAGGCTGAGTGATCCGTGCAATTTCAGAACAGAATGTCATCTTATGTGCTAGGTAAATGCATAGATGCAGTCTCACCACTCTGTTTGGAGTGGAGAGGTTGGGCACCAAGCTCGTGGCATTAAAACAGGCACAGATTTCACCACTTGACCAAACAGTGGTGACTGAAGTATTGGTCCCTCAATGTGCTTTCGGTTAGGAGGAACTGATGTTTTTCCTCTCTGTGGCTGTTTTTTGAGAACAGAACTTGCCATAGGAATTATTTTGCTGTTTGCCTTTCATCTTCTTAGATATTTTTCTCTATACAAGCCTCTCTTTATTTTGCTGCTTTATTGGATGGTTGCTAGCAATTAGGTTGCAGCACCCACCACTACTGTCTTTGCCAACCTAATTAGCGTTCTGCTCCAAATGTGATCTATTACATGACTGTCTCATGACTGAAGTACTGTATTGAATTGTAAACAACAGCCTTTTTCAGTGGTTGTTGCCACTTTTCAAAGCACTGCACTAAGAAAGTAAAAAACCAGTGGTCTGTATGGATACGTTTAAGACACAGAATTTAAATGTTCTGATTTCCCACAACTTTTTTTTTGTAGAGTTTAACATCCTGGTTTTTTGCCATAGGAGGTATTATAAAAATTTCTGTTGCTATTAAGTTAAAGATATAGCAGACAAGCTGGTAGGTAATTTAAAACTTTAGTGTTCAACATATTCATAAGTTTGCTGGAAAAAAATGGTGTGAGTAATAGTGATAAAAATTATGGATGTTATTAAGTTGAATAATATGATGAAGATAAGGGCAAACTGAAATAGTCTGCAGTCCTGGTCTCATTGTCTCTAAAAGAATATAGCTGAATTGGAAAATGCTCCAAGAAGGACAACATTGCTTCAAAGGTGAACAGAGTAACTTTTGTCTGAGTAGTGACTAAATATACTGAAAATGTTTGGAGAAAAGAAGTGAGATGATGACCTAGGGAACGATGGAATCTTCCAATACAATAATTAGATGTATCAAGTGATAGAGAGAAATATTTGTTTATTTTAGAAGAACAGGGGATTGTGATTTACCTAGTGTTAACTGAGAGTATGAAAGTTCTCATTGGGGACTACTGCTTCAGAGTATATATAACACACACGAAGTGCAATAAATGCCAAGTCGGTTCAGAAAGCACCTGGAAAAGCTTGGAGAGGAAAATTGTTAAGGCATGTCAGTCACAAAAAGACCATTTCCAGCTCTGCAAGTCTGAGCTGCACACCTCTGGAACATGAGGAAACTTCCTGTAGAAGCATATTTTTCCTGCTGTGTTTTTTTTGCCATAAACATCTGGTATCAATTTCTGTTGTAAATGGGATACTTTGATGGAGGTTTGCTATTGCTTTTAAAAATGTTTATTGCTTTTGCTTTACTTTCCTTCAAAGCATCTGGAGACAGACTCATTCTTTACGACACAATGCTTATTTTCTTGCAAAAATTGGCTGACATTCATCTTTTAGGTACACATCATGGTAATTAGGAGATATAGTATAAACATATAGATTGGATTAGAGTTGGATCACATGTAAAAAGAAGGGTTTCTTTATAATTTGTTTTCACTTTTACTTAACTGATTTTGAGCAGTCTGGACACCCTGTAGTTGTGCCTTATTAGTAGAAACTGCAAAGTTATGATAATGATTATTTTCCTCAAATATTAGTAAATGCCCAGTGGAGGACTTCCTGTTGAAGGATTGAATCTGCAGTGACACTGGATATTGGGTCTCAGAGAATGGCAATTGCTATGGAAATTTTTTCTCATAAAATGGGTAGCTACTTACTTGGTCGAAAGTCACTAAGGCAAATGATGAATTTATTAGTTTCAAAATGATTGGTAAAATTTGGCACACATACATATATATACACGTGTTGGTAGTGGTTATTTCAGAGAACTGAAGGGTGCCCAATGTATGTTACATTAGCAATAAATGAAAATCATCTGAGTTTATGTTGTTCCTTGCTGCAATCAAACCACTGAATGCATAAACCACTTTTCTCAAGGGTGTGTGCTTTACCAAATACTATTTCCAGTAGTCCTTGTGTTGCCCAAACTCCCAGGTTACAAAGATATTTGGATATTTGTTTTGTAAGTAGTTACTGCCTTTCTTTTTTTTAAGTTGGTGGGATCATACCATTTTGGATTCCCAAATCTAATGTCATGCTTGCCAAAGTAGGGCTTTTAATAGCTTTTACTCCATAGACCCATTCCTGCTTTGGAGTGTCTTATTGTCTGAAAAAGAGAGATTTGTGTCTTATCGTCACTCATGCAGCACACATTTCTGCTTTATACTGGAAAGGAAGATCAGTTTAGTTTGAACATTAGAGTTTTGTGTTCTACACACAAGTTTATTTGCCCCTTACTCCTAGCTGAATACGCTGAAGATCATTCTGGATTTTTGGAAGTTCAGATTTCCATATTCCTACAAGAATTTGTGGTACAAATTCATTATGTTTGTTGTTGGCAATCACTCGGAAGTGCTGTTAATTTGTCTGTATTTGAGAAAAAAGAGGAATGATTTAGGCATGGCTCTTATTCTCTAAGCATCTTTCTCCTGCCAAACACATGACATATGTTGGATAGGATGAACTAGTGGCAATCTAGGTTCTTGGTATTGATTGATATAAGATCATGAAATTAGTAATTCTGGTTTATGGAGTGAGATGTAGGTTACATCCAAACTGCAATTAATTAATTTATCAACAATGAAGTGAATGTCTGTCTCCTTCCTTAAAGCACAGTAATCAAAAACTTAGAATTAAAAAATACTGTCTGAATAATTTTCAAAACTTTCCAGCATTAAAAGAGTACTGAAATTTGAGCATTATGTGCACATCTACACATAATTTCAGCCACACTAAAGTGCAACATTCTCTACATGATGAACTGACTAATGATTTATTCATAATTTAATTTAACCTTCTGCTACATCATTCTGAATTAACTTTCTTGAACAAGAGTGTGTCTTAAAAAATAATTAGATCTTGATTAATGTTGCAAATTTAAGGAAATTTAATGTGATGCTTAGGTAATAACTACTTTTGTGGTTAACAATGCCCCCTAATTTGCAGTCTGACTTGTAGCCAATTTAGCTGCCAGCATGGGCTTGTCTCCGTTTATGCCATTACCTTTTGTAATGCTATTCTCTTCTTTGGATAGTTGTCCATTGCAGTCCTTCAGCCCCTCTAGAATATTTAGCTTCACAAAGAGTAACTAGATTCCTCTTACTCCTCGCCAGAGGGCATATTTTTCAGTGCTCTATTCATTTTAATCTTTTTCTATCTTTCTGTCTAACTTCTCACCCCACTTGCAGGATGGTTATCAGATTCAGGTAACATCGAGGTAATTCAACTTTCTTATGCTCTCAGAGTTTCCCTGGCTTTTTATAAAGTTCATTGTCTTCATTCCCACATGCCAACAGGACATCTGCACTATGACTCCTGTTTTTTCCATGTCATCATTAAAAATTGTCTATGGTAAAGAAGTAAAGTGTATGTCCTTCCTTCAGAAATACCTTAGTTCAGTTCATTACCCTTTTGCCATACTGGAATATGAAATGTAAAATATTTTCATTCAGTTACTGTGTTTCATGTTTTTACAGTATCAGTTATCTTACAGAACTTTGTTTCATCAAAGCTATTGTTTTTTAGAATTATCAAATGGTTTGGGTTGGAATGGATCACCTAGCTCCATCCAAGCCCCTTGCCATGGGCAGGGACAACTTCCATTAGACCAGGTTGTTCTAAATCCCCTCCATCCTGGCATTAAACACTTCCAGGGATGGGGATCCACAGCTTCTCTGGGCAGGACATTTAGTCTTACCAGCTAAACAAACTAGCTAGTTTTATCAACAGCTAGAAAATAAATTTACAATGTCACCTAAAAAGCCATCAAGGCAATTATTTGTTATCATTTTAATGCACTACTTAATAGGAAACCTGGTGTTTATTATATTTTTCTCTATATACAGGCATTTTCTTTCTGCCAGTTTTGTGCTTGAGTGCTGTAACCAATGGTTTGTAGTTAAGAATGTTGCTCTTTTAAGTTTCAGCTCTATTGTTCAAGCTTCTTGGTGACTCAGGCAAGTGCCATTTCATCACTTTGAAGTCTGAAAATAATTTTTTTACTTGGTAATAAAGGAAAAATACAGGGAAAAGCAATTATTTCTTTCCTCCATTGTTACCACATCCATAAAACCAGCAGATATTGCAACTGCCTAAATTTACTTCTAATGATTGATAGGTGGGTTTTTTTCAAACGTGTCAAAGCTGTTTCCTTTTTTTGCATTATTTCTTGCCAATAGATTGATTAGCTCTCAGATTATTTCATTAAATATAATCATATCAACAACTCTTTTTACCAAACTTAACAGTATTTTCTAAGATATTGTGAACTGTATTTTGTTTATTCTCTACCTCTTTCTTATTTGAAAAATATATTTATTGGCACATCATTTAACTTTTTAAGTATGTGCCTTTTTTCTTCCTTTTTCTCAAGATAATACTCAAGTGTATGTCAGGTATATCCCTCAGAACTGACTCAGTATATACCTTCAGAGAGGACACGACACAGAAGGAAAATCCCTGCCATTTTAGGGCTGGTAAGGTAGCTTGCCATGTATTCTCTATTCTGAAGATTAGTATAAATCATTACAGTTACCCCCCAAAATTATGGCAAGGTTCAATAATGTGTTTCACTTGTAACACTGAGTAAAAGAAAAATAAGATCTATTTTAAGGCAACTTCCTCACATTTTATTTTAGGAAGTTCATTCTAATTTCAAAGAAAAACTTACGCAAGATCTAATAAATCCTATTATGCAATCTCCACTGTGGCTGTATTTTTGGATTGAAAATAACATTCATGAAAAGTGAGGATTCAAAACAGACAATAATTCAATCTCCTGCATGAAATGAACACAGAGAGGACCACTGTGATTATGGTTTCCTGTCTACCTTCACCATTATTCTTTCTTTTCCATTTTTTGGTAATGTTGTTATAAGCCATCTCTTTGCATTCATTGTTTCTAAACAATGTGTAAACACAAAGTATTTATTTCCTCCGTGTTCTATAGTGCAGCAGCAATATAAACAGGTGTTTCATCGGTGAGTACTGATGGTGCAAAGATCAGCATTTGCTCCGTAGTTTATTTGAAATGCTCTGTTGGTCCCTCTTCCACACAGGTGCCACACTTTCAGTACAGTGAACTGTCCATGAGTCTGTGAAATAGCATTCCACCGAGAGAATTGGTCTGGGGTTAGCTGATTAGAGCTGTCACTTCATTTTATAGCAGGCATTTCTCCATTTTGCTTCATGCCTCCGGCAGCGTGGTGCTGGAGCAGACAGATGTCCCTTTCTGCATCATGCACCTGGATTCCCCAGGCCTCAGGCAACAGGTGTGGGAATGGAGATGCTGTCCAGGCTCTTGCATTGATTTTTGGGAATAGTACAGCCAGCACAAAAACAGTAGGCTAGAAAGTTCTGACTGTTCTGGTTGACACTGGGAACCCCGGTGGACAAACTCAGCCCAAATTATAAAGAGAACAAATGTCTGGTTTATTGCTGTTTTTGGTTATCCAGCTCTAAAGCACTTTTTAACCTAGTTCTCTGAATAATGTTGTTCCACTTACACAACTGGAGTGTTTTCACTGTCTCCTGTTTATTCTTCCAGGATTTGTGGATTTAACACTCCATGATCAGGTCCATCTACTGGAATGTGCCTGGTTAGAGATACTGATGATCGGCTTAGTCTGGCGCTCCATGGAACACCCAGGAAAGCTTTTGTTTGCACCTAACCTGTTACTGGACAGGTCAGTCTGCATGTTGCTGTGAGTTATTTAAGTTAATTCATTTCTGCTGCAATCAGATTAATTTTTAACATGACATCATCTCACTGATACTACAATTTGACAGTACTTGATATGTCAAGCAGGCTTATAGCAGGTGAGACTGGAAAACAAACTCTAAAAAACCTAGAAATGCTCAGGAATGTGATCCCGGTCATTTATTAGGCAAGTAACATGTCTGAGATTCATCTGCTGCTTGAGGTAGTTTCTTTCAAAGGCAGCAGTAAATTTCTCTTATAATCTGTACTGTTTGTTGCAGAGGTAATTTAAATTAAAAGCTGAACACTATTAATTTAATTCAGATGGTTATTTTTGTTTATTTAAAGTCCTCCCAGTTTTGCTTCGTTAGAATGAATTTATCCGAGCAGCCAGCCAAAATTTTGGTAGAAAATCCTCATAGAATGTCAAGTGAAGTCTTATTTCTTTATAGAGAATGTATTAAGTTTGGAGGCTTTTTTTCCTCATGAAAACTGGAGACAAATATGACAAACACGTACTAGCTTCCTTCACTAAGCCTTTTTCTTAGGCAGTCTTACTAATATGCTAAGTATTTCTGAGAGAAATAATATGCATCTGTGCTGTATGACAACATCCTGGATTTTAGCTGGCAGTCTTCACGTTAAAAGCAGGAAGACTGATAATTTAAAACATATTTTCTACTATCTTAATGTAAACCAAGCTCTCTTTGAGAGACTCTCTTTGAGTCATGGGAAAAATTTCATGAAAAATTCAACTAAATTTTCAGAAAAATTTGCTTAGGATAGAGTCATCTTAGCTATTGGTGGTCCTCTTAGTTGAAGACTACTGCCCATGCAGCAGAGTTGGCAGGGGGGAGCTGCTGTGTGCACAGCAGTCACTTCAGGGCAGAGTTTGGCATCTTGGTCTCAACTGGAAGTGGCAGAAGAGCCACAAGTTGAGTTGGAGTATACAGAGAGGCAGCTAAGAGCTGGGCAAGCTCCTGACCTCATCACGTAGCTGCATGGGCAGAGGGGTGGCAACAGAAAGTCAAGGGCAGTGCCTGCAGCTACTGCAGCCACCAGCTGTGCAAATTAATCAAAATTCTCATTAGCAGAAAAATTTCTTATGGTCAACTTGCTGTGTTGACTGTGGGGTACTGAGTTTCTGTGGTTGCATTCATGCAGTGTTAATCCTTTGATTCCCTGCCCTGTGTTTGGACACACCCCCCAGGATTTACTTTTAGCATTTTAGTAAAATGCAAATGATAATACCTAGCAGGATAAAACATAATATTTTACAGCAATAGAGAACTATTTATTGCCTTAGGAAAAACTCTATTCCACTTGTGTAAGCACAGTGATCTGTGTGAGCTGTGCAGCTAGATAAGTATAAAATATATTTTCATTTTAGGTACAGAAAATATCTGCTTGTCTAAACGTAAGTATAGCCTTCACAAAAAGCCGCAACAGTTTTAAAATAATTTTGAAATTTTGGTCTTCCTCAACTTAAAATCCCCATGCTCTCAGTGAAATGGAGTTTGAGCAGTTGATTCACACAGTTTTAAGTCAACTGTTGGATTAAAGAGAACAATTGCGTGCAACTAGAACCACGTATTACTTCAGGGCTCTTTGTTTTCTGAGCTCCAATTAAGACTGTAAAAATGTAGATCTTCCAATTTTCAAATAATATGAAACATGTTTCTAGGTCATCATATACTTGCCTCACTCCATTTGGTAGGGATATTTGCAGAAAGTAAAATAATAAATTACTTCACTCTGGGAAGCACTGATTTGCTAATTAATTAAATAACTCTTAATTAACTAGTTAATTAGTGCTAACAATATTTTGACGTTTTAATTTGAGTTAGGCAAATTGGCTTTTGAGAATGTTATAGAGCAAAAATATGTTGTTTGTCAGGTTTGAGAGGGAAGGACAGACACTTATTCAAAGCCTGTTTCACTCAATGAAGTCCTTCCACTGCATCAAGTATCCATAGAACCATAAAATGGTTTGGGATAGAAGGGACCTTAAAGATCACTAGTTCCAACCACCCTTCCATGGGCAGGGACATCTTTCACTAGACCACGTTGCTCAGAGTTCCATCCAACACTTCTACATTGATTTACATTTCTATATTGTTAATACAGGGCTTTACCACACTTTGTGTATGCCTCTAGATCTCTGTGATCATTCTGTTGCAGACACCCTCTCTCATTTGAACACTCCTTTCATTTCAGCATTGAGACTTACTCTGATCCTAACAGATTCTTTCTGTCAAAGATCTTTGATATAGGTAGTCATTTGTATACATCTGTTCCTAAAGCTTAGGTCACACCAAATTTTATTATACAACTTCTTTCGCCTTTTGGCTAGATAAATACAGTCTTGTCTTGTTAATGTCTATATGAAATGTCATAAAAATAACCTTTCAGCTTTGCTGTTTTTTGAAAAAATGTGATCTTTCTTCTACCAACTCACTCCTACTTGGGTCATATTACACATATGCTTGTCTTGTCTCTGAAGATCTTTTAGAAACTGTATTTTTTCTATACAAGTCAACCAGTTACATCTTCAAATAAATACTTCTTTAACTTTCCTTTGCAACAATTCACACTTGGAAGACGCCTTGAAAATATCTGCAAAGCAGACCTTAGTTGTTAATTCTATGTCTCTTTTGAAAATTTTTCTTTGCCTATAAGAAAATAATTACACAACAATTAAGTTGACAGTATGTGTAGACTGCTGTCTTCTGTATGGATGAATATAATCCCATTATCTCTTTTTGTTCCCAGTCTGCATTGTAATTAGACAGTGTATTTTGTGAGGTAATGCACCCTTTCTTATTCTGTTAATGCATTACCCAAACACTTGAGTCTTGGTTCAAAATCAGGAATTTTAACAGTCTGCCAGTTACATATGACTGGTAGATTTTTACAGTGAACAACTGCTGCTATTGAAATGCTCAAATGACAATAATTATAGATTAGAAAAATAGGCTCAATCAGGAAATACAATGGCACACTCACAGTGCTTGCAATTAATGTACAGTACCTAACAAAATCAAGTAATAAATTCAAGTCTTTTATATTCTGTTTTTGAAAATGAGTATATTGTATAAGGCAAATTTAGAAGTAAAGGCTTAGGTTTCTAGTAGGACAAACCAGATGTTTTCTGTCTGGAGGATTCCCAAGAAACTAGGCTTTAAAAATGTCATTAGACCAGGGTTGAAATTTGTCAGGCCTGACAGTAGACTGTATATAATTTTGAAGAAAATGTAGTGTTTCTTCAGGAATAAGAAAGTCATATTTTACTATTTTTTTTGAAGGATTTGTTGCATTCAGATACCATGCTGATCCCAGATTTCTCAAAGGCTTAAAACATAAAGAAATTCATGATAGAAATATCTGGGTTGCTGAATCTCACTTGAAACATTCTCTGTATCAGCAAAATGGGAAATGCAGTGCTGCATTTTAAAAAGGAAGCCTGGTGACCACAGCAAAGAAACTGTTGGGATGCCATCTAAAGAAGAGAATTGGCTGAAGTTGGATGAATATGACATAGTGATCAAGAGTCACTGTGCATTTTGTAAGAGGAAGCCGTGAATGCATGGAAGTCCTTTAAGAAATTAACAAGCAAGTAGATTACAGACATCTTGTTGAATTTCCAAAAAGTATTAAACAAGTTCCAAATTTTATGCAGACAAATGTCATGGAATGTACATAGGAGAATAATAATTCTGATCTTCCTAAACAGCATTCTGAGTAGATCTTCCCATCTCACTGTTACCAGCAATTAGTTCTATAGAACCATCAGTTCTTTGCTTGCCAGCAATCAGAGACTGCAGCTTTCCTTCCCCCTGAGAAACTTTACAACACAGATCATTGCCATTCTTCTGTTTCATTCTGTGCTTCATCTGTGCTTAGAAAGCTGTGCTTTTCTGATTTTCTTTGTCTTGTCAGTAATATT
The DNA here is from genome assembly GCA_013400495.1 of Nicator chloris. Taxonomy (NCBI): domain Eukaryota; kingdom Metazoa; phylum Chordata; class Aves; order Passeriformes; family Pycnonotidae; genus Nicator; species Nicator chloris. The sequence continues at coordinate 32,721 of WAAE01000415.1, forward strand.
GAAAGAATAGGAGAGATACCTGGAGGTGTTGCATAGGCAATTAAATAGAGATACGAAAGACTAACTAAACGGACTGACATCTCTGCCTGTGATACTCATTAGAAGAACAGGAACAAAGTAAAGATGATAGGAGTTATATAAAGTCATGAGCATGTTGAGAAGATGTGTGGTAATCCACAATTATTATCTCTTCCAGCTCAGCACTAGAGGTAGTCACTTGAAACCAGCAGATGCCATGCCTGTGTGCTTGGCCCACAGCTAAATATACCTTTGATATGAGGCAGGATGGCTGTCTTCATATGATTTTCTACTCTTGTTTTCTTATCGTGGTTGTAAAAAAACTCTCGAAGTAAAAAAATCTACCTAGAGACTTATAAAATTTCAGTTCAATGTAGTCAGTATTTCCATGTTTCTATTAGGTTTTTTCCTTCTTTTTATGGAGGAAGCTAGTCTCTTTTTCAGGGTTCGTTTTAATTTGGAAACCTACTCACATCCACTTCCAGTGCTTGATGAAGATTTTTCGTTCTCTCTATATAGAAGAATTTTCCTTTTTTATAATACAATACTTTTGTATTGAGCAATGGCAGGAGACTGTGGATCTCTTTAAACTGCAACTAACACAAAGAGCAAAAAAACTTCCAGCATTCACTGTGTGGTGGGGTAGCTGAATAATTTACTGCTTTCATGGCTCTTTTTCTGAACTTTTCTCACTATATCTGAAAAGAATCTTTTAAGTTCTTTATGCAGATATTTTGTTAGACATAAAATTAGATACAATAGAGGAGCATCAAAATGAAATCTGAGAATATTTTTCTAGTCCCTCAACTTGTAAAATGTTCCAAATGTCTGAGGACACCACACTTGTCTGTCACTTGAGTAAATGGACAACATTTCATGTGAAATAGTGGATGCATTAATTACCATTGATTTATTAGAAAAACTGGGGCAAAGTGATCCCAAGTGCTTGATTCAGAGTGCTTCCTTAGTGACCTTCTGCTTGTATTTATTTCAAAAGAGAAAAGTCCATAGGCAACAGGTATATCCTAATTTGCCCTTCAAAATGGATTTGAAAAGCAATTGTACATTTACTTTTCATCACATCTTTAATAGCAATAGATTCCACCCAGAAAACCCAGCTCAAAAAATCATCTTGTCATTAGGCTACTTACTCGATAGGGCTGAATGGATTAACTTGTAGAGACTTAAGGACTCTCTTGAAATAATTAAATTTCTCTTTCATCTTTGACTGTGTGGCTGAATTTTGAGATGTATTATTATACTGCAGACCCTGTAGAATAAAAAAACCCAAACAATCACAAGAGACAGAATTATAAACTTAAAAGAATGAAAAAATACTGTCTCTTCATTGTGAATCAGTCTTTACTGTCTCTGAGCAAAATTCAAAGACTGCCCAATTCTGTAACTCAAACAAATTTAAAATTAGGAAGAACTTTCCAGAGTCTGGGGAAGTGCTGGGTAATGCTCAAAGTGATGAATTCTTAAAAATATTAAAAAAAAAGAGTGCCCCTCTCATTATGATCTTCACATCTTCACAGTTTTCAGCTGATAGATTCCCTGGGGGATTTGTAGGCACAGAAAAGAAGTTTTCAAAGAAAATGAAATAATTCTGGATTCAAGACAGTTCCTACACAGATGATGAGATTACTTGTTCATCTAGTAACCCTGACCTTGGAAGCTCAGGCCCCAGTTCTAGGTCACATTGTACTGTGATGCTGTTAATTCCAAAATCAAACTTTCTTTGCATTTCTGATATGGAGAGAATTTTGAAATGTTTTTTGGCTTTAGGGTGACTCAGACTGAATATAAATTAAACTGAAAAAGGCCCTCCTGTAAATCAGAATAACTTTTCTCTGGCCAATTATTTTAGCTTTATTATTCCCAAATGGAGAGCCTTCATAATAATTTTTTAATCTAAATGTCTTAAATGTGACCAAAGAATGATCAGTTTTCTTAGAACTATCATAGCAGCATTTTAGGGATTTTTTCCTACCTGGCATATTTGTGTACCCATTTCACATTATATTTTACAACGAGAAAAATCTTTTAAATGTCCTTAGTAGCTAATTGTCTCTGTGTTTCAGACCTGATTGACCACTGCTCAAACGTACAGAGAACTACTCTTACCCTGTTTGCCTAGGTGGATGATCCTCTGGTCATGCAGTCAGGAAAGACAGTTTTGTTGGCTACCTGGCTCTGAGGGCAAGTGTCAAGCATGTGGGAACCCAGGTGGTGCAGTCCATGGGGGCTGCTGAGGAGAAAGGGCTTGAGGCAGAATGGACAGATCCTGCAGGGCAACAGCTGGTTGCAGAGCTGGTGTCAATGGCAGGGATTCAGCTTTTTTATCATGGAACCTGCTGTGAGGGTCAAGGATGCCTAGGAAGAGATGAAACCCATAGGGTGGGGCAAAATCATGATTTCCACAGACTGGCCAACCTGGTGAGGGAGTTTAAACCAGGATGATGTGGACAGGAAAGACATAATAACAAAACCTATTAGTAGGAAAGCTCCCTAAGTATGTGCATGCACATAAATACAGAATTGCCTTCAGGACGCCATGGTGGGGGAAACTCCATAAACTTTCTCAGAATTCAGCACAACTGGGTGCCCTCTGAGCCAGCAGTTCTCACCTCCCAGACTGGCTTAGGAAAAGCTTTAGCAGCATCTAGAGGTAGGTGATGCTCTCTCACTGCTCAGACATGCTGTGGCAAATCTGGAGTGCTGTGTCCAGTCCTGAGCTGCCCTGTGCAAGACAGACAGGTACATACTGGACTGAGGCCAGTGCCAGGCCACAGAGAACGGACTGGAACAACTCTCATACAAGGAGAAGCTCAGAAGACTCAGATCTGATAAGTATCTGGTGGAGGGGAGAAGTAAAGAAGGCAGTGGAAGATTATTCTCAGGGACAGGACAGGAGGTTTTGGAGTCTCAGTCCTTGGAGATACCGAAAGCCCAACAATATATAGACCTGAGCAGGGCCACTGAACTACATGATTTCCAGACAATTCATACAATACCACCAGCTCTGGTAATCTGTGACTGAATCTAGGTGAAAATAACTTAAAAAACCAATTGTTTCTTTTTTTAAATTGAAAAATGTGCTACTTCATATTTATTGCAATATTTTTCAATGATGACTTTTAAATCTCGGACTAATTTTATAACTTTTGATTATGTTTTGGCCAGCAATTGACCCAAATCTTTGTTCTTAACCTTATATTGAATAAGAAAAAATGGGCTCTTTTTCTGAAAGAGCTGGTTGTAATACCAGCCATTGACTGTAGTCTGTGAAGTTCCCCAGGGTGTGTTAATTGAAAGCCAGTATTGACGGAGAAATGGGATGAGCAAAAGATGTTGCTACTTTTGAAGGCTTATTTACAAGTCGATTTAAAAATCCCCTAAGCCCTAAACCAAAAACCACATGGAAAAAAACAAAACAGAACTGTAGAACAAACCCTGTATATAATTAATTTGTCCCTTTCTGTAGCTCACACCTTCATGATCACCTATCAATTATTGGTTGATTTGTGTGAAGGTGCAAACTTGATTGCTGTGATCAAAACAACTTCTTTTCCAATGCAAAATGATATTTAACCTTCTGGATACTGACAGAACAATAAACATTTCTCTTTATCAGCAGGATTTGCATCTGACACTGTGATTTACTTACACTTGGTAGTTTCTGCTTTTCTTTTTGACTCCTGTTCTTTCCAGATTGCTGTTTTGTTCTAGAGCTTTGAGATTAATTTTTTTCTGATTTTAATTTTTTCCTGCTTACTTTTCCCCCAACCTTTTCCACAATCCTTTGATATTACTGGTTAAATGCAGGATGGTCTAAAGTAAAACTTCTCTGCTGATAATATTTTCCTCATCTTTTAATGACTGATAACACACAGCATTGAGAAAAGGTGGAATCCTCTGTTTGTTAAGTAGCCCTACAATGCCTGTCTGGCAGTATTTAAGGCATCCCAGTAGATGTTCTTGATTTGGTCTTCAATCCTTGCAGATGGAGCTCTTCTGACATTCTACTTCCTTAAGTTGTTTTAGTGGGTGGCTTTACATAGGAGTAGAAAGCTTCTACCGATGTTTTTAAATAGGACTAGTTTATATAGAATACATTAATGTATATAAAGATTATCTATTGTTTGGAAGTCTGTGTACCGTTCTCCTCCTGTGTCAGAGCACAGGCATTTAAGTCTATGAATGCCCTCCTTTCTAACTGGGGATGTGAATGTTATCCTTGCAGCTTTTCACTCCTCCATTTCCTAACCTACCTTTAGGCTTAGGAACACACCCTGTGCCAAGCCTTGTTTGGAGGCTTCATCACCAAGTTACCAAGTCCACTTTTGAAGCTGGTATTCCCTCTGCTAGCCTGGTGCATCCCTTCTGTTCTTGGCAGTCCCTTTTCATCAAATGAAATACCATGGTAAAAGAAGACAGATAACAAACACAATCAGACTTTGTCTTTAGCATTTCTTTTGAATGAAAAGTTTGATGAGTATATCCATTGAGTCCTTGAGTCCCTGTTCCCTTCACCCAAGCACCTTTCATTATTAATTTTTACTTGATCCTGTTCTTCTGTTAAAAGCATTCCTGGTGTCTAGGTTTTTACCAAGACTTAAATAAAATCTAGATTCTTATTCCTACATAGAGTGGAATATCCCTGGTATTGCTACCACTATCAGTGGTAGCGTAGGCAGTAGAGGGAGGGAAGTCATTATACTGCTTTTATTTGGCACTCATTATCTGGAATACCACATCCAGCTATTACAGGCAATATATTAATAAAAGTGGAGAGCCACCAAGGCCAGACCCCATGCCTTGTGGCTGGAAGAAGTGGATTTGTTCCGCCTGGAGGAGAAAGGGCTTTTAAGGGCTACAATCTACAAGAAGGTTATCAAGGCTCTTTATTAAAATACCTGATGGGAGACTGAGAAATGGGAGTAATAAATTGAAGCAGAGGAGGTTTCGACTGGATGTAGGGGAGGAAAAATCATGATGATGAAAATAATTAAGCTGAGAGAGGTTGTGCAGTCTCCATATTCGGAGATTCTCAAGACCAGCATTTCATAAACCCTTGAGTGACCTGACCCCACTTTGAGTGGGAGGCTGGACTAAGTCATCCTGAATTGCCCTCTAGGCCTGGATGGTGCTGTGATTCTATAGACCTACTGAAGTTAATGCACACAGTACTTTTATGTGGTTACTTAAGACCTTTAATTCAAACAATTTAACTTCCCTAAACATTTCCCAATAGCCAAATTTAAAGGATTGTTCTGAGAATACACTGTGATGCTTTGCAGTAAACAAACTTTTGATGTCTTGTCTTCAGTAAGATGAGAGTACACAGAGACAAGAGCAAGATGGTAGGATGAAGATAATTGTCAAATCTATTGCTAATTTGGCCTTTGGGAAAATTCTCTAGACTTTCCCAGATAGGCCTCCCTATCAACTGAACACATAACTGTGAAGATGTGATGGTATTACCAGCTTATGTTAGAAAGTTAGAAGGCAATTACTGCAGTTCCCATTGATGTCCACGGAGCTGGAGCTGCTTCCTACCTCTGAAAAGAAAGCAGAAATTTCTAGGTCATTGCTTGCACACATGAATACATAAAGCTGGGTATATAACTTCACCTCAAGTACATTACCTAAAGAGATTTTTTTTTTTCATGTGGAGTAGCCTGGTCGTTCACACACAGCAGATAGCAAAGCCGAAAAAGATTAAGAACTATTTAGAATCTCTTAAGTTTACATAATTTTTTATTAGTCCTCAAGCATATGAGTTCAGTTGATAGGAAAGAGGCACACATGTTGATTTAAGCATATAGAATATGTGTTGCTGGGCTTTTGTCCAGAGGTTGTACTTGTCAGCAAGAGAATCATGGTTGGAATATTGATTTTGTAAACTACAGTCTATTGAACTGTTTTTGTAGGAGGTTAGGAATAATTCTTACTTGCTGTTAAAATGTCAGTCTTAGGAGACACCATAAGGCATGTTAAATGATCTAATTTTACAAATATCTTCTTGTTTCTTTTTTTTCCTCTGGTCTTATACATGCAAATTTTGTTCAGACTGTGGAATATGTAGAAACGTTTTGAAAGCTGGCTGCAGTAGTTTTGTGGGTTCTAGGAAACAAACAAATATCTCAGTCAGACATGAAGGTGTGTTTTTTTTTTTTTAATGTGGGTCATTTGTCTTTTGATCTACGGAAACTTTTAATTTCTGCAAAATCCTGAAATAGTAAATTCTTAAACAAACTTTTATTGGGGCATTATTTAAGTTTGTGCAAAACTATTAAAGAATTCTAGTCCTCTGTGCTAAACTCCACAGAGGGGAAATGATGAAGATGTCTGCTTTGTTTGAGGGTCTGGTGTGGATTCAGGCATCAGCTGCAGGCTCTCAACATCACATCTGTGTTAAGACTTGAGGCAGGTGTCTCTATCCGGGTAGGTTTCTTGTCACAATGAAATTAGGACATGCTCAATCTTTTTCATGTTATAAATCATAGTCTATTCCTTTGAAATTTCTTTTGCATTTTCCTGTAGCAATGATCTTCCTAATTTTGTTTATAAAGCCATATCTAAAAAGTATTATATTTCTAAACAGAAGATTGGATCACTCATTGTCTTATTTACTAACATTTCACTCAGAAAGGCCTAATAAAAGTAAAAGTAGGTAGTTCTTGAAAAATGTAGCAACGGAAATGACCAAAAGATCTGCAGACTAAATTTTCACAAAAAATTATAACAATCTGCATTAATACTTCAGCTTCAGGTTTAGTGGGCAAGATGAAAATTAGTGAGTGGGAATGCCTAGTACTGTGAGCAGAAGGAGATGGTTAATTGCCATTACTAATGAACACTTTGAGATGTTCCAAACTTCAGCTTTGTTTAATGCTTCAATGTAAAAAGTTCCTTGATATGTGGAGTGAACTGATAGTTTTAATCAGTCATACAAACACGATTTTGGCCTCCTCGGTCCTTCTTGAGCTCATGAATAAGCTTATTCTTTAAGGAGGAATTATGTTGACATTGAACATCGAGAGAAGTGTGTTGGAACAATAAAGGTTGCTTGGCCAGCTAGAAACAAGTGCAAATGGTTAGGGAGGGAGAAATGTAAAGAACTGGGACCATTTCAGTTAAAGAGAAAAAAAAGAAAAGGAAGCAAAATAACAAAAGCAGAGCACACACAAATCAAAATGTAGTTTTAAACAAATCTTTTTCTCAATATAAAGATTTGGTCGTGTCAATTTAAAATGTTCTACCACAATGATGCCTTTGTGATGAGTTACCAAAATTGATTTTTTTTGGAAATATGGTACTTAAGCATTTCTTTATTTTACTTGGAACACTTGGAACTTTTCCAATCACACATATATCAAATGTACACAGAGTAGGAAGTCACATACTTGCTCTTCAGCTGATGAAATCAAATGGGAGGATATTGGTCCAAGGGGATGAAAAATTCATGGTACCACCAGGTTAAAACTGTGAATGTCTCCCATTGATGATATTCACACAGGAATCAAGGGAAGTGTGTAGAGGGCATGGTGGAAATCTTTGACATGCTGCTGGCTACTGCTGCTCGGTTTCGCATGATGAACCTTCAAGGGGAGGAATTCGTGTGCCTTAAGTCCATCATCCTGCTCAATTCTGGTAAGTCGTGTGCTTTGCTGTCACTCCAGTAATTGTGGCTGCTTCTACATGTGGTTGAACACTGCTTGCTGTCCTTAATGGCATTTGCATTTTGAGACAGCAGCAATGGAAATGGGTTTTCAACACAGATGCAGGCAGGACCACCAGGCAGGGGTGGAAGTGGTCGAACCTGTCTGGTGATGTAGATGGGACCCAGAAAATGGATGCAGTGAGTAGATGACACACTGTGCAGCTGATGTGGAGAGTGGTCAGAGAAGTGCTTTGAACCAGATGCTGGCAAGCCTTAAAACTCTGCTTACAAGACACTGAGGTAGCTGGAATCACATATTGGGCACTCAAAGGCAATGCTTAACTGCAGAGCTAAGGTGATGGCAAAATAAAAGGAAATAAGGGCAAAAATGTGGTTGAGTTTATCATGTTTAGTTTATATTAAATTATAGGCATCTAAAACTTATGTAAACACTTTCCACTTCCTTTAGAGGTTTTGGCTGTAAATCTCATCCTGAAGTACACTTCAAAAATAGATGACTAGAAAACAAGTGTATGTATAGATACAGATATAAATAGGTAAGGTTAGATGATTTGAATTTTACATGAGATGATTGAAACAAGCAAATTTGACTTGAAGCATGTGACAGAAAACAACTCTTTCACACCAGAGGACCCTTTTCTCTTTGAAATGAGAAAAAAACTCCAGACAATTTGGTTTTTATATGCAGAAGTGAGACCCATGGCATTGCCATGGAAATGACAGACATCTAAAATAACAATGTAGGCACCAAAGAAAAAAATTAGACACATTTCTCTGCTAAGCTGTTACCTGGTGACTAAAGATGCCAGAGTTTCCCAGTGCTGAGGATTTACCCACTTGTAAAGGTTTTCCTGTTGCGTTTGAACTCGCAGATGGTACCACCCTCTAGATGGTACCACCCTCTAGAGAAAACAGATATGGAGGGCTCTATGCCCTTTTAATCCAGTTGTCTAACAGATCACTTGCCCAAATTGAAGGAAAAAGACATTTAGGATATTCACATCAAAGGCCAGTGCAGCAGACTTTGCTTTATTGATCAGGCACTTTTCTTTATGGAAGCTTGGATGTGGTCTCCTCAAAGTTCAAGCAGAATTATGTATTTATACCATCTAATATAAAATGCTTTATGCATGTTCTATGAGACAAGAATGTGGTTCAGGTTTTGTTGTGGCTCTAACCAATAGATAAAAAGTAACATTTGAGGCAAGCAAGTGGCACATTACAAGTGAAGGGCTATTGTTCTTACCTTAGTTGCCAGGATGTGACAGTTGTGATTACTGTTTCACATTTTATTTTCCTTTCATTGCTGTGATAAGTATAACGAAATATTTCCTGGAGTTAAATATTCCTCATGGAAAGGTATGCTCCGCCAGAATTTTAGCTAATATATTCAAAGGTAATTAACTTCTTAAATAAATGTAGAATATATAATTGTTTTATAAAAATTTTGAATTTCAATTAGAAAAAATAGAACTTGAAGTTTGAATAGAACAAATTAGATGTTCACGTCTTGAACATGAAGAATGAAAGTCATGCTCTAGAGAAATTTTGTGTCTATGTTGTGTTTAGTATTGATTGATAAAACTAAATTTTTATTCAGACAAAGCCCTGCCAGGCATCACCAGCTATTCTTCACAAGCACATCTCACTGTGCTAATGGGATTTTTTTGTTACCAGATTGCCCTAAGGAAAAACTGTAAAAAAAAAACCAAAACAAAACAAAACAAAAAAATATATATATATATACAGCAAGTGAAGTCAGTGATAATCAGAGGCAAATTTCCTTCTGCACATAAGAGAGATGGTTGTAAACTCGATGTATATATGGTCACAGAATGAGTATCTGTGTTGCATGTCATTACCTTTATGCATAAATGTACCTTTCAATATTTGTATTCCTACAACAAACTAATTTTGTAACTAGACAGTGGGAACGTGGATACAAGTTTCTGACTGTCAGACTCTCTAGATGCCCAAATTAAGAGGCATTAGACTGCAATGCAGAGATAATTTGGGGTATGTGTAAGAGTTGTGTAAGTGTTTGGCATAGATCCTCTAAAATGTCTCCTGGAGATGCTTTACTTCACAGAATGCAGCCAACCTCCTTACATAAAGTGTTGGACAGATATGAAACATTATGTGCTCTGAAGCACGTGGCTGAGAGAGCTGAGTTGGTTCATCCAGGGAAAGAGAAGGTACAGGAGGGTCTTACTGCAGCCCTCAGACAGCTGAGGAACAGCTTATGGAGAAGCCAGGGCCAGACCCTTCTCAGAGGTGCAAGAGTAAAGGACAATCTGCAGTGGAGACAAACCCCTAGCAAGGGAGATCCTGACCAGATAAGCAGAACAAAAACTCTACTCAGTGAGAGGTTTAGCACTGGAACAGTGAAGATGGCTGGCCAGAAAGATGGTAGCATCTCAATCCTTGCAAATACCCAGAACTCAGCTGGACAAAGCTCCGGGCAGCTTGATCTAACCCTGAAATTACCACTGTTTGAGGAAGAGGATGAACTAGATGACCTCCAAACCTACCCTAACCTGATTTCTTTCTGTGAGTGCATATGTAAATATTCACAAATCTTCTACTAAAGAAACGGCAGATAAACACAAAACTAATTTTTGGCTTATTGTGCTGTCTGTGTTATACATGCATGTTATTAAACCAGCAGATCTCAAAATGATTTAAACAAATGGATTAATTAAACAAATAGGACTAATTATGCTACATCTCATTTTTAAAAGCAGTCTGCATTTGCATTCTAAAGATTTGTGTGCATTTAATTGACTGAGTGTTCACAGACATTTCTTTATTAAATCCTTGGTAGTCTCACATGAAGTAGTGCTGTTTATTGCCTTTATTGGACATTTCTGTTTTTGCAACATCTTTCAAGGCTGTTTGATATCTTTACACTCCTTTTCCATGTGATTTTGGACAAAATGCAATTTTTTTTTTTTTAGTTTTGCTCATTTCATGTGGAAAGGATGGAAGGTTTGTTTCTAAACCAAGTCAGATGCTTACGCTACTTTCACAGTTTTCCTGAGATATCAACGTGACATGTCTGTAAGAACAAGGATATCATCGTGTCCAGATAAATAACAAACCTGAAGGTGCCCCTCTAAAGCTGCAGCAATAAAGTAGTATTTTTGAAAACCACATTCAGCTCAGTATTAAAGGGCTGTTACTTAATGTTGGAAAATAAATATTAGAATCACAAAAGGACAACATGATGCCAGATGTTTTACTTTTGAGTGTATTGGAGGAGTAGTGCTATGTGGCAAAGCAACAGGCTTTCATTTTGGACATGAAGATGTAGGTCAAATCTGCCTTAGCAGCTGATTTACCTAATTAGTTAGCTGGTTATTCCACAGAGATGGAAAGATTTGGCTGATTTGATCCAGACTGGAGACCTCGTGATACACTGTTCCACGTGACTGCTTGTTTTTATTTTCTCCTGATGTTTTTCAGTACCTGTTAAATTGTGCTTCTTATTTATTTCTTTATTTCGGGGGCTGGATGGTTCCAGGACTGCATAGTACAGAGATGAACTTCCTCATACCTCAGCCTGTCTTGCTACAGCTTCAGAGCAATTGGGTGTAGTGGAAGAAGAAGAGCCTTGAGTATTGTTCTGTGAGCCTGAACCCTCAGTGTAAAAATATTTTAAACTGGGGTTTATTGTGACAGAAAGGATGTTGAGGGCATTCTCTTCTACAGTAACAGGCAACAAATATATCATTATATATGGTGAGAGACATGAAATTGTATCAATGTATGCCAGGGGCTAGCATGATAGCACTGCAGCCCCCAAGGGATCCTGTTCTGGTGTGTGTGATGGGCATGGACCAACAGGCCTTGCTTGGTTGTGGGGTGGTGCTTTCTCTGTTCTTGCACCTGTTAGGTTTTCCAACAGAAAAGAGCTGGAAAAACAGCTGGTTTTCCAACAGAAAAGACCTACAGAAAGAGCTGGAAATCAGCCTGGTAGCTATTCAATTTAGGCTTGGAAAGGCCTTGGAGACTGTTAAATTTTACTTTGCTAGGGCAATTTTCTGCACCCTCATTTGAAAACTCTGCTTGGATGTGTATGAGTGTTATGAGTGCTTTTATTTGGGAAATCTCTGGTCAGTGGCCTGGGGCAGGAGCAGTCACCATGAGGGTGTAGAAAGGAAAACGAAACATAATTTTCCTTGGCAGTTATTGACTGGCAGTTGCCTGAATTCTCTATAGTTATTGGAGAGTGCTTTCTTGATTTACAGTTTTTAATAGCTTCTAGACCAGACCTAGATGAGAAAAAATTCCTCCTATAAGATTCTTTTCTTTTACTAGTTTCAGCAATATGAAGCTATGGGGTATTGCTGCAAGGGCACAATAGGTTCTTGTGGCTGAAGTAAACTTCTCTGGAGGCACTGTGCATTTATGAGATTAATATTTCCTGATAGTGGTTTGTGTTTTGCCAGTAATATTTAAGAATCTTGCCCCTACAGGTACGTGTTAAGCTGTCAAGCCTTGTATTGCCAATAGCCACATGTGAGGGTGATTCAGAGTCACCTGAGAAAGGTTCAGCTGAGAAAGCCCCAGGACCAGTTTCTGTTTGTGAATTAATTTCAGTAAAAATAAAAATAGCTATGAAAAGCTCTCTGAGAAAAGAGGTCACTGTACTATCTATCTGTATGAAATTTGAAGCAATACCCATTACCAAAATTAAGAACTCTGACTGATGATTTTCAGAAGCTGTGCTATGTTTGCATTATCCTTTTGGTTTTTTAAAGCAGTTTCTTGCTTACTCTTTCCCAGAGCCACTCACATTCACAAACACATTTGCAGTTCTTTTTAGTACAGAAGACCCCAAATCCTCCTTGCAGGTCACAGCAGTTCTAGATGTCAGGTCCTTGAAGTACCCAGATGATGTGAGGAGATGAGGTAGGCCAAGATGTTAAAAAAATCTCAACTCCCTGACTGCTCAGATGCACAGCAAAGTATCTTCACATCCAGTGGTAGCCCAAAGGCTGCAAACAATGAAAACAAGCTATAGCATATATGTCTGACAGGCTATAGCATATATGTTTGTCTGGGTGTGCATGCTAGTGTCTGTGTGTCTTTTGTTCTTAATAACACTAACTGCATTCCATATTCTGCTATATATGATGCTTTAAAGAAAAGCAAAACAAAACATTATTCCAGAAACCATTTTTTTTTTCCAAGGAGAAAATCCAGATCTCTTCTTCACTCTGTGAGCAGATGCAGAAGGGCCAAAGCACAAGATTTGTCAAGTCTATTAGAGACACAGGATGATGAACACTCTATGAGGAAGCCAGTTTGATTGTATTAGGCTAGGTACATCTTAAACCTCTGGTGCCTCAGGACTGGATTATGGCAATACGACCTGTTTAGAGTTATTGGTTCAATCCAAAAGATTTATAAACTGATGCTGAATGCAACAGCTCTCTTTTGGCAGCACAGTGTTATTGTGACCTGATTCACGTTGGTTGTGTGTTGTTGTCCAGAAAAAAATCAAGATAAAACAGCCCAAAATAATTTAGACTTTCCCATTTTGAAAGCTGATGGGCTCCATGCTCCCAAGATGTACTACTAACAAAAGCTCTTATGCCTGGATTAGAGACTCTTGTAGGTGACATAGAGGGGCTGTTGGAGGGGGAGTTTTAAGGTGTTTTGTCCTCTGGAAAAATGTTTATCTTGATGGTCCAAACCTGCAGGCTGCTCACTTTCAGCAGCAAGCAATTTGAGACAGCTAAATTTACACAAGTTGATTTGGACACAGTTTTTAAAGGAGAATCAGCTTTGCAGGTGAAGGAGCACATCTTTCAAGGCTTTTGCTTGATTGGGAGGATTTTGGTGAGGCAAACATCAATAAACAAACCCTGGTTTTGCTTACATGTTTTGTGGTAACATTATTCAGTTCCAGATGGACTAGAAAATCACTCAAAACAAGTGTTAAAAAGCAGGGAAAATGGCAAAAGCTGCTGAAAGGTTGGGTTGGTTGGTAAGTATTGCAGAGCTCTCAAGGGGAACAGCATCTCCTCGAGGTTTCAGAGCCAAGTGACAGCCCACAGGTAGGTCTAGCTGCTGTTGTCACCCAGAACCTGGTACAGACCTTGGTGGGACCCAGGTAGAGAAGTGGCATTGTCTTCCTCCTCCTGCTTTTCCCACAGTGCCCAAATCCATGCTCCAGGGTAATTCAGAGCAGCAACCTGGCTGCCAAGCTAGAAAGCTTGCACACAGTCAGACCCCGTGGCTTGACACAGCTTAAGAGGCACCACAGGGCGTACCTTGGGCAACTCTGAGTCCACTAAAGTAATTTTTGACTGTGATTTGTTTGTTTTCTTTCTCCCTCCTACTCTAGGTGTGTACACTTTTCTTTCCAGCACCTTGAAATCCCTGGAAGAGAAAGACTATATTCACCGTGTCCTGGACAAAATCACAGACACTCTGATACACTTAATGGCTAAGTCAGGTCTTTCTCTGCAGCAGCAGCACAGACGACTGGCTCAGCTCCTCCTCATCCTCTCTCACATCAGGCACATGAGGTGAGAGCAAGCACACAGGCAGCACTTCTGTGCTGGGCCCATGCAAGGGAGGTGTCAAAATACACATGCACACTTTTCCTTCACAGGTGGGAGTATGAACGGTGTGAAGGGCTGTTACAAAAAAAAAAAAAAAAAAGAAAAAAAAAATCCATATAAAAATATTTACCCCATGTGTCCCTTCTAGTTGTCTTTTCCTCTGTCTTTTGTTTTGATAGTGCTGATAGTTTGATAGAAAGCAGTATCTGCTTTTAATCTTATGTGTGTTGTAGAATCATAGAATGTCCTGGTTTGGAGGGGAACTTAAAGACCATCTAGTTCCAACGCTCCAGATATGGGCAGGGATGTCTTCCACACAGAGCAGGTTGCTCAAAGCCCCATCCAAGCTGGCCTTGAACAATTCCAGAGATGGGGGACCCACAATTTCTCTGGACAACCTGTTCCAGTGCCTCAGAACCCTCAGTACAGAATTTCCTCCTAGTACCTAATCTAAACCTGCTCTCTTTCAGTTTGAAGCCACCCTCCCTTGTCCTGTCACTACATGCCCTTGTAAAAAGCCCCCTTCCAGTACTGGAAGGCTTCTGTAAGGAGCCTTCTCTTCTCCAGGCTGAACAACTCCAGTTCTCTCAGCCTTTCCTCATAGGAGAGGTGCTCCAGCCCTTGGATCACCTTCATGGCCCTGCTCTGAACCTGTTCTAAGAGGTCTGAGTTTTTCTCAGGGTGAGCACCCCAGACCTCACTGAGTACTGAGTAGAATATTAATGTAGGAGTAGCCTAGCTCTGCAAACTTGAGTCTCCTATAAGATAAGATTTAATAAAGCTATCACTTTTATGCAGCCACTTTTCACAAGTGTCATGATTGCAAATCACTTTAGAAAAAGAGATTTAGGATCATTATGTGAAGTGTATGGAAGAGGATAAATGCAGAACTAGAAAATTCCAGTCGAGAGGACCATGCCTTTTGGTAATCAGAGGTGAGCTGCCTGACACACCGTTAGTAATGGCAGCAAAGGATTCTCCCAAATTACCTCTCAAGGTAGCTGCTTAGTGGATGAGGTTTTAACAGGATAAATTTCTACAAAGATATGCTATAGATTTTATTATTATGAAACCACAGGAGATGTTGCTACATAGATTTTAATTTTCATTATTTCACATAATGAAATTTAAATTAGAGTAAACACCACATCATAGCTACTAAAGCTGAAACATGCAGATTTTACCTCCTGAACTGATACACAGATCTTTGGGGAAACGTCAAGGGATGCATGCATGTGGTTTTCTTCACGTGTGTCATTTTATAGGGTTTCTTTGTCCTTGTGTTAATGAACCTTTTTTTTTCCCCCTCTAAAAAGAATTTGTACAATTAAGGAAATTCCAGATGTATAGTAAAGTTGTTTTTTTTTCATAGTTTTGTGAATGATGCTATTATAAGTGAGCTTTTGCTAAGAAATTGGTTGAGCTTATTTTCCAGGAAAGAAAACTGGTATTTTTTTATTATTGGAAAGGCAAAATTCATCCCATTCACTTAGTCACAGTGGCTAAGTTAAGAGTCTATGTGCTCTGGGATACTTTTTAGGAAAAGAAGAGCAAAAGAGACACCTGTAGAAGGCAACTTGACTACAGCAGTCTGCAACGTTCTTTGAAGATGCCACCTTCTGCTTGACTGTAGCAGATGTGCACAGCAAGTGCACTGCTGAGTTAGTTGTTTTGTACAATACAGGACTTGTACGAACCCAGCAAACATTATTAGCTGGTAGCTTTTTCCCCCCCCTCCCTAGCATATTTGGAAAGTAACTGTTGTTTCATTGCAACCCCCAGCAACAAAGGAATGGAGCACCTGTACAACATGAAGTGCAAGAACGTAGTTCCGCTCTACGATCTCCTGCTGGAGATGCTGGACGCTCACCGACTGCACGCCCCGGCAGCCAGGAGTGCTGCACCCATGGAAGAGGAGAACCGAGGCCAGCTGACAACTGCATCAGCTTCATCTCATTCCTTGCAGTCTTTTTATGTAAACAGCAAAGAGGAGGAGAATATGCAGAATACAATATAAACAGAAGTCGGCCTATACAGCGGTATGAGAAACCCAGCAGTGTTCTACCTTGCTCATGCTTCATTTTGTCTATAGTGCCACCTCTGAAAACACTCCAGTGACAACAGACACCAGCATTTTCCATATGAGTGTTTGTCAAGCGCTTGCCTAAATTGATTGCTTATCCTAAACGGAAGACATTTCATTGTCATGGATAGCCAGCAAGGATTGTCTGGCTAACTTGATTTAAAATTTGCAGTGTTTTTATTTAATTTTGCATGTTATTCGGGTAACTAAGTCTTAATCTAAACCATACATTCATTTTACTATAAATTGATAGGCCATACCACCCATGCATATTTGTATCTCCATGAGTAGTAGTCTTTGTTGATACCCACCCAAAATCCTGAGCTTACTTAATCCTTTACTTGCTTGAAACTTTGAAGCAATTTGGTAGAGATTCTGGATGACTTCTTGGGCAGTGTAAACAGAAAGTTGACTGGCATCTTAGTGTGCCATAGGGAAGCTGCACTGCGAGGGACTGCCTTGGTAGTTTAGTGAGATTCCTGCCTCTTTTCTTCCTACAGTGTAAAGGAACTGCTCTCTGAGAATTATACTATTTTACCTCACTAGCTTACATCACCAGACAACTCCCTCTCAAGCTCATTCTGACCAAACTTTTAGGTACCTTTACCGTATCCTCTAGATGAATTGCTTTGCATGCATGCTATCTTGTCTGATCCTAGAAAGCTAAATTGTTTTGTTGCCCAAGAGTGTAAATCCAAGGCAACATGGCAAACAGTGATAACAGAGAGAATTACTCTTGAATCAGACCAGATGATTACAAAAATCATCAGGTCTTAAAGGTCTTCACACACACACAGGATCCAGCACTACTTACAAATATCCCTCCCCCTATCCTGTGCTTTGTTGTGCTACAAAGCAAGGGGTGAGGATGCCAGTGCAAGTCAGGCACAGAAGGGTAGGATGGTCCCATCCCACTCATCAGACTATGGTCTAGCTGTGTGTGGGAGGGCTAGTATCACAGTCAGAGCAGCAGGTTTTTCCTTGCTTTGGCTTTCTTTGGCTCTTGTTGTGGCATGTTTCAAAATCACTGTTAAGAGCCAGCTCACCTGTGACACCAAAACTGGGCAATGAGCCTCAGACATGGTGTAGACTCTGAGACTTGCATGTCCAGAAAGATAAATTTGTCTTTCTCCATGCATATCTGTAGCTCCTAAGGATATTCACAAGGATCAGTTTGATTCTTCAGACCAACTGTAAATATAGAAAAAGTCCGCTGACATGAAGAATTTCAACAAGACATGAAAGAGACTGAAGAACTCCACATGACATGCTATCCAAAGTAGGAGCTGGTGCTGCTGTTTGACTGCCTCTATGCTAGAATATTAAATGTCAGGGAACTTTGCTGGGTACTGGAATGAGATTATTACATATGCCAGGGACATTTTACCAATCTAATGATAAACTTTGCCTGTGCTATCTGCACTTCTGGTTGACAGGTGCAGATTGGGAGTTAGCACGGACCAGGGACTATTCCAATAGCTGGTTGGAAGCAACCACCCTGCCAGTGAGAGTATTTCCTAGCAGACATGTAGGCTGCTCCACAGCAGCTGGCCACAGTGCTAGTGAAATGGTTCGGGGATGTTTTTATCCGTGGTTGAAACCTTTATGTTGATTGGAATATCCTGTAGAAACTAAATATAGGAAACAGTGCAAGGAATGCCATACAGGAGTGCCTATGTCTAATTATGCTCCCTGACCCACAGGCAGAGTCTGTGTGCAGTGAGATCAAGTTTCACAGTAGTTGTGAAGGCAGCAAGACATAGGACAGGTTTGTGCTTCAAGTCAAGGATTCAATTCTTTAGTGAATGTACATAATGGTGTCTATAATAGTTTCATGTACATATCTGAGGACATGAGCAGTTTGAAAGCCTAAAGCTACGTGCTACCAATGTTTGAGAAGATTCCTCGAAAACTGTGCAAGCCTAAACATGTGAAGCAGTCACCAGAAGTTCATAGGCCTTTTCTTGATGCATATTACAGTGTCATTTTTTTCTGAATGTGCTGAAGATTTTGTCTTTTTGTGTATTCAGTAAAAGTGTGTGTGTGTATGTGTGTGTGTGCGAGCGCTAATTTGGTACCTAAGGGCTTTTTGAGGGCTCCTAAATGTCATGAAAGAAAATGGAAATTTTGGGTTTTTTCAGTAGCTGGTTTTCAGATTTATTAGAAAAACCATGAGTTTACTGAAATGAGTGCAGGGTGAGATCTGAATGGAGCACAGGAATACCTGTAGTTAAATTCACCTGCTTACATCATAATCATTCACTTGTAGCCCAGTTTGCATTAGAGCTGCTCTTTAAATACTGTACATGCAACTTGGTGTTCTCTAGGATAGAACACACAGATCAAGCTCTTAAGCTGGAAGTAAAATTGGTTTAAATGAATGCCTCCCTTCCTACATCCCAGAATAGATCATTACTTTGATTCAAGTGTAAATTTGACCTAGAGGATAAAAGGTAGTTCACGGAGAGCAATTCACAACAGAGGGTCAGATTTGGGTGGTATCTATATAGGGCAAGTACCTTTACACTCAGGAGATTTTCCCAGTGAAGATGGAAAAGGGTGATTTGAAGTGGTATGCAGCAGTCAGAAGGATATCATAATGTGTCTTGGAATATACAGAATAAGATCAGTCAGCTTACAATAATTATGAATGCTTTCCTGGGCTCAGCCCTTCCAAGGTAGCAATTTAGCTTTCAGCCAGTCCTCCCATGTTTGTGGTGACAAAAGTGAAGGGCAACTTAGAAACAGTAAGAGTGATTCCCAGTAATACATTAGTTTACCTCGGGGCAGATTTAGGATCCCTGTCATTAACTTTTTAATGAGATTTTAATTAAAGCAGCACCTTAATGAATATAGTAATATTCCCAGAGTTATCTATAAAGATGGCCCCCATATCAGACAGCTGAATGTAGCTATTCAATTGATTAAATAAAGTCTATGATACAAAAATGGCAACTTTTTTCATATGTAATTCTGAATGATGCTCTCGTGTATGCAAACAATTGTGCCTGACATTTGGTAATTGTTATTTCACAAGATGCTATTTTACGTGTGTATATATATATATATATACATATATACTCTATATTTGCAGCTGACAAACCAGTACTACCTGAATACCTGGTGCTGGATATTACATAAAAATATATAGCGTATAAAAAAAAATTAAATAAAACTTTTCAAGGCAGCTAATTATGCTTTTACCAAAACATTCATAGTGATGTCTCTGGACAGCTAACAAAATAATTTTTTGTAACGTTTATACATGGATTTTTTTAAAAAAACAAAAACATCAAAAAACAAAAAAACCCTCTAGAAACATAGGCAATGTAATACCAGCACAAGGCAAACATAAATAGACCAGATGAATTTGCTTTGCTTGAGAACATGGTTGTTACTGAAGTATTGCAAAAAGCTTGGGAGGTAGAAGAGGAGATAGGGAGATGTGTAGCACTTAGTGGTGTCAGAATATGTGGTGTTTGAATATGTGAAAGCTACTCTGGTTTATAGTGGTTTGAGCCACCTCTCAACGTTGCAGACTTTGTCTCAGGTAAAACTCCCAGTTGGGGTAGTAAGATTTGTACTCGGGTAAAATAGTTTAATGAAAGTTTCTTGGTGCGTGTTGTGATAAATTTACTATCATGTTTCAGTGACATCACTTGATGATTTTTCTCCTTTTCTACACTGAAGGGTTTAAAAATGTAATTAAAGAAATAATCTGAACGGAGGTCCCAACGTTATGGCAATTAGAGTCAGCAGATCACTGGACCTTGAGTAGAAAAAAGGCAAACAAAAAACCCCCAAACCATCCCCTTCATACGAGCCAGGATATGTACTGGAGCCTCCATCCCTTTCAGTTAATGCCAATTGATTCCTTAAGAGGTCTGCCAAATGTTTAAAAATAAGCAAACTACCAACAAAGTAAAAATTCTGCCTCAGTAGGTCTTTAGTCTTAATACAGGCTTAGGTAAGAACATGGCAAGCCCCTCTTGTGTATATAATTTCCTGCGTTAAAATTAGAGTGCAACTCAACCTACAGATAATGGGTTTTTGTATATAAGGCATTCTCAGCTGAATTTATGTGAAGTGCATTTCTTACTTTGAATAAAGAGATTGATGTTTTCAATGCTATCTACAATCATGATATGGCTTTACAAAGAGAAAGTCAACACACGTAAGAGAAGGGTGATGTTAACAATGGTATCATAACACAAACCAATCTTTGCTGTCACCTGCACGTGTAGCGTAATCTCAGGTTGATCTGAGAGTTTAAAATTAATGTTTTCCCAATATTAACATCCTGCCCTTTCTGCTCACAGTTCCCTTTCATCCTTCAAATGTAAGTAGCCTTATATCCTGAAAGTTGTTTTCAAAGTGATTGTTGCCCATAAAGGGTATTTGGTTTTGCACTGTATTAAAAAGATATTAAATTCCTTTCCATTCAAATGTGCCTAAAGAAATAAACAAACAAAAATTTAAAAAAAATATTATATGCTGCCATCTTGCAAATTAGTAAATTCTGTAATCCTGTGTGCCTATGATTAGAAGTTTGTTTCTTCAGAAAGTGCCCATTGAAAAAGGAAGGGGTATACTGCTGGTCACGAGACTTGCATTATCAAGCCACTTTATGTATTACCTTACTGTATGTACTATGAAACCAATGCTTTTGTGTGCACTATCTAGTCTGTCAATGCAAAGTCCTTTCTTTGGTATAGGCTCAGCTGTCAGAATGTATTTGTCGAAGTATTCTGTTCTTTCACTGATGCATATGAAATTATTGATGTCTTTGGTTTTGGTGAGGTATTTTTTTCTTTGTTTTGCACCTAAAAAAGCTCTAAAAAAGTCTAAATAAAAAATCTGGTAGGCTACCTGATTGGTGCAAGATTTTTATCAATGTATTTGATGTGAAAATAAAGAATTAATCAGAACACATTGTTTCATTTTGTTATATTTTGCATGTTTTAAAAATATGCTTCTCTGCTTATTGTTTTCCAGTGGACAGCAAAATGGTACACTGTTTTTGAAAGAATCAGAATGTGTCTGTTTCTGTACATCTAAATGACAGTAAGAACGGTTTCTTAGTTTCTTCACTTTCCCTGAAAAGAATCAGAGACTCCATATCTGGAGTCACCAACAAGCTAGGTGTAGTCTCTAGTAATCCTAACAACACCAGGGAAGCTAGTTAAGTACCTAGTACTTTCTGTGCTTTCACGTCCTTAGTGTTTTGGTTTACATTCCTTATTTTGGCTTGTGAAATAGATTATGGCAGAAGAGACAAATGGTGTGAATTTAGCCTTCTATAGTTGGCTTGCCATGATCTAGTTTATATCAAGACAAATAGTACTCCTTTCTCAAGTGAAACTAGTCCTAAGGAACAACAACAACAAAAAATTGTCGTGGCTAAGCCATCAGGAAGGGATGAAAAGAAATGAAAGATACTTTTATTGATGTAAGACCACTTTGAACTCAGCTCTATTCTGTAAAATAATCTCAAAATCATATTTGGTGTTTGCAAAGAATCAAATCAGTAATCTGTAGCATTTGCATATGTATTGACTTGTACTATATATATTTATTGATTATTTTTTAATCTATTTTCTGTGCCATGCTGGTTCAACATAGGATTATTGGCTCATAGGTTCTTTTCTTATATGAATATATATGTAAAAGCTCTTTATTTTTATGGGATGTTTCATTGTACTTAACTTAAAATTGAGGGAACCATCTTATAATTTTTTCCTTTTAAGTATCATCTCGATGATGAAGACAAGACAGGCAGTATACTTCGTTCATGTGAAACTTCACCTTATAGCTTGTTAAATAGCTTGAAAGCAAATAACCTATTCAGACTCTAAAAGAATGCTGGGGACTGTTGGGATTATTAAGTTCTGAGTAGACCTGAACAATGGTTCCAAATCATGTGATTGTTTTGCAATACACTTCCATAACAAAGAACTTGACGGCAAGTTGCTTCTTTGGCCACAAAGGATGGGTCAGAGTAAAAAGAACTAATTGCACATGTACACGTGCTCAAAATCATAAAATATTTTTCAATGCAGATTCAAAACATGATACCATTTCATGGCTTTATACAATTTTTTTCACCAAAGGACTAAAAGAGCACTTCCAGTTCATGGAGAAATGGCTTAAAAAGACAGTTGCTACATAATACTGAACTTACAGACTTAACCTAAAAAAAGCAGCTAGATAGGAGAATATTCCTGCAAAACCAAAAATATGGCACTCTTAAATGAAAATCTGCACAGATAAAGTCTGAACATACTTACCTCTGCAAAAACTGTAACGTATTGAATGAGCAAAGGATTGCAGACTGCCTGGGATTGCACACTGTCTGAGATTAGGCATTCTTTTGCCCATCTCTTTCTGCAGCATGCCACGACGACATAGCACCACAGTGCAGTGAGCTGGAAATGCATCACTGGAGACTGTCTTCCAGCTCAGAGCTGCATCACCTAAAGAAGATTGCTCAGGGCCATGCCCAGCTAAATGTTGAATAGCCACAAGAGGAGGCCCTTCTACCTCTCTGGGCACCCTTTTCCAGTGTTTGATGATCTTCACATTATAAAATATTTTGTCTGTACTCAGATGGAATTTCATGTGATTTAATTTGCACCCATTGCCTTTTGCCCTGTCAGTGAGAACAACTGAAAAGAGTCTGTCTCCTCGTCTTCATTCCCTCCCATGATGTGTCTCCTGTGATGGGAGAAGGTGGATGAGGTGTCATCCCCTTGCTCAGACACCCAGAACCCAGCAGGAAGAATTCCACTGCAGCCAGGCACTGGGCACATTTCAATAGTCAGGACCCATCTGGGACTCCAGCTTCATTCCCAATTTCTTACGTCTGCTGAGTGAAGAAGTTTGAGAAATGATACAGGAAGGACATGCCTTTCTATTTCACTGCAGAGGTTTTGCAGCTAAAACTCCTGAGCCCATCACCCTGGCTTCCCTCACTGCACACACAGCACCTTACAGAGCAGCTCCCCCAGGGGATCCTAAATAGATGCACACATTGGCACCCCACACCCCCCTCCTCTCTCTCTTTGCTAACATGTAAGTGACATCTGTCTTATTCCAGCATATTTTATTCTATTTAACTAATTAGAAAGGTATGACATAGTTAAGGCATAATCAAAGAACATATTTGACTGCTTTTCTTTTCTGTTAGTTCAGGCAATCCTCATAATGCAATGATAACAGCTTCTTCTGTGCTAAAGCCTAGGTGTTCTCAGTCAGTGGGGTACCCTCCCTCACCAAAAGCCTTGTGGCCATGCTTATTCCTCAAAATTAAATTATGGATTTTTAATTTTTTTTCCTATCCAGATACGGCAACATTAAAAGCCCATGAAGCAGCTGTTTCCGTGGCTGGGAAAGTTTTACATCTCCTTCCTCTGCATTACACTGCTTGTCTCCACTGCCCACACAGTGAAGAGGAGAGGAAAATCCAAACATATAAAACAGCACTCATCAGAGTGCTCACACAGAAAGGATGCCCACGGAAGGGCACTGCGTACGTGTTTTTTCTTCTGTCCAGCCAGGCTCCAATTACCACCATTCACCACGGCATCCTGCAGACACAGAGGCTCAGGTGTAGAAATGGTCATGAAGTCCACAGGAAAACTGACCATCAAAATAATAACATTTGGTACTTATCTCAGCAGGAACAAGGATAACTAGCTCTCATGTCCCTTTAAGAACTTTGTGCTGCAGTATTTAGGTGGCATTCTGGTAATGTCTTCATTTCTGCAGGCATACAGGTGATATGAAATTTATCTCCTGCTGTCTTCCATTCCTACACATTTGTGCACAACTTCAGAATGTTACCATTTTAAACAGATGAAAAATGTGCATGCGAGGGAAGGATGTGTATTCAGGCATTTTTTAGCTAGATTTTGCACCACTTTTTGGACCAAGGCATTTGGCTTCTCTACAGATAAAGACTGAATGCTACTGTCTAGGACAAAAAAGAATCTGAGATGAAGCAAATCTTTCTATTTTTCACTCACCTCTTCAGAACTTGTGCCATCTATGGAAAGATGGACAAGTATGTTACACTGTAGAGATGAGCAAAAAGCGCTGTCCATTTTGTTGTGAGAATCAGGGCACATAAAACTTGAAAGTTTAGGCATTCATATGAAAGCAGGCAAGATTGAATTCCAGTCTGCAGGATTAATTTTTGCTTACATTATATCTGAAAATAGGAAAAGAAACAGCAGCTCAAAAATGTCTTCTTTGTTTCTATCTATCTATCTATCTATCTATCTATCTATCTATCTATCTATCTATCTATCTATCTATCTATCTATCTATCTCAACCAAAATGCTCCAGCATCATGCTTTCTTCCAGTACTTTTTTCTCCCGTTGCCCCCATAGTCTGCATACCTGCCTGCACCATGATTCAAGTTTAGCAAAGGAGTTTAGCAAAATCACAACCGTGTTTTAACCTGCAGCTCTATAGCCAGGAGAGCTTGCCAGACAATTTCTGAATTGTTTATAAAGAAAATACTACAGTCATGAGCGTCCCACTTCTTGGATAGCCTTATATAAAAAAATGGACTCTGGTAGGTTTAATTCCAGCTGGTTTTTAAAACATCCTTTCTTAAACACAAAGGAATGGAAAACCCCACAATTATAACATCCATAATAGCAGTCTCCTAGGAATTACAACATGCCAGACAAGAAAAAAAGCCTGATCTGAGTAACCGGTGTGTAAACTACATCCACATCTGCATGATCCCTGACCAGAGGAGCTCTGTAGTGAACCTCTCCCGTCTCACCAAGGACACCTTTGACAGAAGAAATGGACAGTATTTCCCTGAAGCATCCTGTCTTTCCAAAAAGTTAAATGTGCCAGTGTTACTTAGACATCACTCTGGTCAAATCCATTTGCTGTGTCTCAGATCTTTAAATAGAACAAACTTGAACAAATAGAACTTGAACAAAGCTGTTTTGACCAATTCATTTCTGGAATGATATATTAGGTGTTACAGCTAACAATAGATGGTACAGCTTTCAGTTCTTATCTGCTTTTAGAGCAATCATTTAACAAAATTCAGATTTCTGTCACTTAACCAGGCCTTAGTCTATGACAAATCTTCAGTGCTTCAGCTAGCAGTTATTCATTTAGTTTTATCTCGTTTCACAGATCTTTATCTACTCCTTTCTGGGAAGACAAATTAATTCTCTAAATAATTCCTATTTGTTTATTTACTGGGGAATATTTTTAGAGCATCCTAATGTTCCTAATATTATTACCACAGCACAACTTCTCCCAAATACAGATTTCATGCCTATGTCCCTCTGGGTCTAATTACGGCCAAACAGGGCAACAACAACAGAATTCAGTTGTCTGTAGTGCATTTCCCAACATGCTGCAAAGGTTAAAACCACTCAGCCAGTACCCAGACAAGTTCCCTTGCATGGGGAACTCTGTGCCTATAAATACGCACAACCCCAAACCCCCCCCGCACTCTCCTTTCCCCCCTCAATTTAGACAAATACTGCTTTAGATGAATTCTGCATTTGATTGCTGCCAAACCACCCAGTTTAAATCAAAACTCAATTTCTGCCTTTTTCCTTTCCATAATCCATTGCTTTAAACACCGAACAAAATATGGTAAGTGCCAGAAAGAGAGTGGACCAATGACTTCTATTGCTTTAAAATCTACATTTCTTCTCCTTGACTTGTTCTTATTTCTCAGAATTCTCCTACAGTTGCTAGGTCTTGATAGCATCTGTAGCTTGAAGGCTGTGAGCAACCAGTGTCTGTTATGCCTTTGAACACACAGACACACATCCACTCAGATGCACATGATGATGATGAGCATGTTGAGAGATGCTATCAGTTGTAAACAGATCCCTCAACCACAAATAACACAAGGCCAAGGGCCAGGGATGACTGCTCATAAGCAAGCCCAGCATCTTTGTGCTTGTTCCATAGCCAGATGCAGAAAAACGTTCCAAGGCAGGAGAGAGCAATACTGCAGGTGTTCACAAAGCTGGAAGGGTGGCAAACCAGTGGTGAGGAACTATTGATCTGTTGCAGAAAGGAGCTGTTATCGCTGCTGGAGCAGGGTGGGGAATAGATAATGGGTATCATCATGCTCAGAGCTATAAGGAACAAGGGCACACTACTTCTGTCGACATCATTTGTACTCCTAACATTGTCAGAGGTCTCATATAAATATCACTTTGCAGCCTGCCTTCAGATTTTGCAAAGTGTGGTCCATAAATGAAGCTCCATGAAGACATGCAGGGAGTCCAGGGTAAATTGTGCTCATTATTTTTCACTATTATCAATACAAGCATAATATGTGCCTTGACACTACAGTCTGGAGTCACTGAGCAACCAGTTACCTTTAAACACCCACTAGCTCTAAGCTGACTACAAGCCAGTAAGCAAGGTTCAGAGTTGCCAGGTATGCCAAGCTGGGGGGATGATTTCACCCCTACAGAAGCTACTGCATTTATCTACAGTAGAAAATGGGAGAAAATACAACATAATTATGACCTGAGCTCTCCTTAAGAGGCAGTCTACTTTCTCTATGCTTGAACACACAATTTCAATACAGACCCAGAGTTTGGCAGCTCCTCTGCTGCCTTTCCTCATGCTTTGCAGCCAAGGCTCAAGGTACAGACCCAGAGTTTGGCAGCTCCTCTGCTGCCTTTCCTCATGCTTTGCAGCCAAGGCTCAAGGTACAGACCCAGAGTTTGGCAGCTCCTCTGCTGCCTTTCCTCATGCTTTGCAGCCAAGGCTCAAGGTGCACCCCCAGAAATCAGCCCTTGTGTTTGCAGAGCCCAAGTAGGTGATGTTTCAGAAAGAGGAGAGGTGTTGGGTTGCAGGCTTATCACAGAGACAGGGCATCTCAGACTCTAACTTGTGCACTTCCTAAAGAGTTCTAGCATCCCATTATCAGGATAAGAAAGATACCCAGACTGTCAAAGTGGCTAGTGCCACTGGCTGCAATGCTTGACAGCTTTCTGGGTGTACTTTTTTCCCCTCCTACAGTTGCCCCATTTAAGCTCATGCTGTGGTGATATATGCATATGTTGATATCTCATGGGGATTTGCAACTGAAGCTAGACCTCTGAGACACTGGTGCTCGAAACAGAACTTAAGAGCCTGCCCACTTATTTACATTTTGCCTTCTGTTGGTTTTTAGGATCAAGATCCAGTTCTGCAAAATCACCTGTGAAGTTATAATGGAATAGGTTCATGGCTAGAATTCCTTTTGGGAGCATATTGCTCAAACTACTTTAAATGGTCTGACGCTGATTTTGAATTGAGACTTTAAAGTACCAAAAGCAGAAACTCCAAAGTGGCACTCAAAGGACCCTCTAACCTAGTGACGCAAATTGTCTGCGATTCCCTTGACACATCAGCTTACAGACTGACATTCGTGACCTTGAGGGAATGGGAAATTTAGGATTTACAAACAGGCATTTTTCCTGTCTATGACATCATTCCAATGGGTCTCTGTCACTGTCTGTGACTGCCTTATTCACAGGCATTGTAGAGTTTGCTGCTCACTGAGAGGACTGCTTTGTGTGAGCAGATCCCTTGGTGTCAAAAAAAAGTTCTCTACATCAGCTGTCAGTACACTGATAGTCAGATCTACGGCTACAATCAGACCTTGACGGTTTTAACACAAGAAACTTTACTTTGAAACAGCTGGAAGGAACAGCAGGGACACTGTCCACCAGTTCATCAGCAAGGCAGAGGAGAGGCAGGGCATTTGTGTCCTGCAGGTAACCATTAGCCAAAAATGCACCGAATTTGAAAGGGCTACTGACACTTGATGATGTGATCTTCCACATTCTTTACTTCCTGGAAGATAGGAGACAGTGAGGCTGAGGTCCTTAAGTCTCCTTGAATGATTTTTTTTTCCTTTACAGTGGTTTTTTTTTTTTTTTTTTAAAGAAAACAAAAATATCTTTCAACAAAAAATTAACCAGCAGGCCCAGAGATTGGCTGATGAAAAGATGTCTGAAGCATGCACAGACCTAGACTAACAGATCCAGCAAACTACTGAGTTATTCACGTAGGTGCACTGATTACCATTGATTAAATTATGTCACCAAAGAGAACACTATGAGAAAAGAGAGAAGGGGTCAATTTTATGTAATATTTTAGGTCTTTTGCAAGTAACAGCTCTTCCTTTTAGCCCAAATGCATGTTCCTTATCTTTGTCTACTACGAATGAGTGATTATGAATAGTAATCTAGCCTAGCATAACTTCTGAATAGCAATGAAGGAAACCCAGCCTTGAAAAGAACACACTTGTGTCAGTCCAGACTTGCGTCTCAGACATTGAAAATATTTTGTGAACATACAAAATCCTTTTCGCAAAAATGTTAATGTTACACTTATCTGAAAAGGAAGCTTTATTTTGGCTCTTCCAAATGCTGGAGGTTCAGCCTGTGGTTTCCTACTTCTGACCACCCTCTCCTTGTAACAGCTCAAAAGATGATATGTCAAAAATTAATTCTACATAACAGCAACTAATGTGCTTGTAGTTTTTTCTGGCCTTTTTATTTCTGTCATGCAAGTCAGTATATTCTACAGAAAAACACTTAACTCAGAAGAAAAATTTACACTGTGTGTGCCAGGGCTTCAAATCCCCCAAACTTATTAAAGATCAGTAACTTAGAGCCATGCTCTGTATTTTTTTCATAATTGAGAAGAATCCTGTTCTTTCAAAGTTGAGTTCTGACTGGTAAGCTGGGGAGAGTGCCACTGCGTAGACTGCAAGTTTTTTGCAATAGTTCTGGAAAGTTAATGAGTTTTCAGTTTGTTCTCTTTTTCTGCTATTTATGCTTATGTTTTGGGCCTATTCCACTAAAATAATGATGGGTAAAACATAAATATCTATCTTGGTATTGAGCTGGTATGGACAATATTGGAAGTTTCTAGTATACCCACAGGAAAAAATCTGTTTCAGTGTGGATTGGTAGAACCCCAGTTGTCAAACATTGCACATGAATGCATACACAGAAACACAGATGGAGAAAAAAACCACACAAGAGGGAACTTGAAGAAGCTGCTTGAAAAAAAGAAAAACCTGAAGTGATGAATCATTAATCCAAAACATGTACTGCTTTCAATATTAGCACAATTTCTAATGTGATACTTTCCCATGTATTCTGCCAGTTGTCATTTTCCAGATCTTGTCATTCAAACATATACCTAATGCCATTAATTTGTTACAGAATTTTTTAATTCTTTTTTTAAATGCAGCATATGGATGTCTTCTATTTTTTTGTACCATACATACCTCATTCTAAACTTAGAGGTTTCCATAGTTGTCATTAAAAAGCACGTAGACAAAATATTTTATGGTATCTATAATAAATGCAAATAAATCAATACAAACAAAACTTGGCTTAGCAAACTGTACATACATAAATATGTTCTTTGTTTTTCAACTTGACATTCAACATTTTTTCCTCATAAAAACTTCTGCAATCTTATTTATTACATCCATTTTTTTTAAACCTTAAAAAAGTGCTTCTCAGATTTACACCTTGTGCATCCAAAGCAAAAGTTAGAACACCATGCCTGAAACAGAAACCACAGGGAATAATACATTGCCATACAAGATTCTTTAAAATTGTATGTTACAAATGCTCTAAAATTCCTTAAGCATTGATTATTTTGTATACTGTAGATACTGAGAGGCTATTTAACAAAGACTGGCTAACGGATCGTTTAGAGCAGCACACAGGAAATGATCTACAGTATCAAGTCCTTGGCTATGCATAGTACAGGGCAATGACCTGGATATAAAGTGGCTGAAAGATCCCAAAAGCTGTACAGGGGAGGCTTCCCTCACATACGCTGCATCCTCCTTAGTACCCAGGATGCGAGCATTGAAATGATGCTACTCAGGTAACACGTTGTGCAGTCTGATACTGAGAGACCCACGCGCTTCGAGCGGAGTGCCAGCAGAGAAAGATACGGGCACAGTGGTGGCAACAGCAGACAGGTGAAGCTGCCACAATGAACCCTGTCACCCTTTAACACCATCTTGCTCCCAGCCGGCACTCCAGCAGTGTCTCCCGCTGTCTCACAGGTCTCCCTCACAACGGAGGAGGACCATTCATGTATTTCAGCATGGGGTGGAAAGAGCGGGCAAAGTTGTTTGCCATAGCACAGCTGTAATCCTCCTCGGTCATGGGCACCAGGCACGCCAGCCCGATCAGGAGCAGCAGGAGGAGCTGAAGTGGCAGAGCAGCTCTGAGGACTCTGAGGAAGAAGGACGGGCACCGCCACGCCGGCCCAGCCTCAGAAAGGGAGGAACCTGAGCCACCTCTTGTGGACCTGAGAAAAGAAGATGGGCAGTTGAATACACTAAAACATTACTGCAGCAGAGGTTGCCCTTGGGCACTCAACCTCCCCTGAAGGCCATTTATAATTTGCACAAACTTTGATAGACAACTGCAGAGGTATTTTTCAGTGAACATGCTATTTCCCTAACACTTTTAAGAGACCCTGGATTTCTAGACTGGGTAGAAAAACACCAAGTGATCACAGTAGAAGGGGCTCTGTGACCCCACAGCCCCTTTATCATTTATGGGGAAGACTCTCCACTTAAAGCACTATGCTATCAAGAAGGAGAAAATAAAAGGTGGGCCATACCTGCCATATTCATTCAATGCATGGTGTCTGAAAAGGTGGGCCTTGTTTAAATTGGCCAGTTGCATCTGATTTGCAGAGGTTTCTACATTTGTTTATGTATAAGATATCCATGAGGGTATAATGCATTGAGATTCAGTTACATCATTTTCTGTCAATTTCCCCAATATACAGGTCATGGGGACTTATTTTTTACAAAGCACATTGTGTTTTGAATCTTGCACAGAATCAGCAGTTAAAATCTATCTGCTCAGCTGACTAGACACCATCACCTTCCAAGTGATTTTCTCCCTGATGTTGATGGATCTGACTTGAGATGGCACATACCTACTACGTATCATGTCTATGAGGCAGGAGAGATCTAACACACTGTTTCCAAAGAACACTTTGGAAAATCCAATTCTACTACTTCAGTGAAAAATAAAGACATAAATTTCACATTTTTCTTTTTGACTGAAGCTGTCAAGAGCTGAAAAGAGTGAGCAGGAAAGATTAAATCTGAGGGTCTCAGTGTGCTAATTAAATGGCATGGGAAAATACTGTATTTCAGCACAAGCCAAAAATGGAAGAACTCGGAGCCTTCAAGAAACTTGCTTCAAGAACTCTGCTATTAGGACATTAGGTCATGAATTTTGTCTCAGATGTGTTGCTATAATATATTTTCTTGGTTGCTGTGATCATGAGGCCTCAGAAAATCTATGGTTTCCTAGAGTTTAAGAGATAAAAAATTCTCATAAGGAGATGTGGGAAATCAGGCTTATTGGCTGTGGTCAAATGCTCCCCCGTAAAGTAAGTATGGGGTGATAGTTCCTTAGTGTTTCTTTGACTTCCCCTTGTTCTTTTGATCTTGTCTCCCTGATAAATCTGAATCTGTGTGGGGAAGCATCCAAAACTGAAAATATCATCTTCAAAACAATGCCGGGCTTAGCAAGGGTTCCCTTCCCACATGCTCAGAAACAAATTATTTCTGTGCTTGAGGTTTTTTATTTTCTCGTTCCTATATGGATAGCACCCCATGATGAGGACTTCAACAAAGCCAGGCAAATTTGGTAAAGTTCAGATGACCAACAGATACATAAACACTAATTTAGCAGATATGCTAAATTATCAGCTTGAACTAAATATTCCAGGAAGCAGTGATGATCAGAACATCAGATCTTGTGTTGTCTCAATCCACATTATTGTAGCTCAGATGGAAAACTGCTTATTGCATAACGTAGGATCATGTATTATAAAGGAGATATTGAAAGGACATGGCACATTAAACAGCATCAGAACATTCCATATTAAAGCTCAATTAGATCAGGACTTCTACTGTCTGAGAATACCAAGACAGAAAGTTAATGGACTGAGGCAGAAACAAAGGGAACAAGGAGTGCTTAATTACCTTCCAAGCATTTGATTGCTCAGCCTACCTATTTACAAGGCTCTCATTGTATAAACGTTGTTAATCCAAATCAAAAAGTGACCACATTTCTGCAGTTGCTAACTGGTGTTTGATAATGAGCAAAGTGTCATTTTCTTCAACACTGGGTGTCAGCAGGGGAATTTCCAAAAAGCTGAATCAAAAGGGAGCAAATTTAATACCTGGTTTTTCTTTTCTTTTTCCTATGCCTTTAGTAGCACAATCCAGCCCTTCTTGCTTTGTGTTTTACAAAAAGAAATTGTAATGTAAGCTTGCATAGCTGATCTCAAAAGGAACATAAACTTTCAAAAATTAAAACAATTCACAGCAAACCATTCTTTCTGCAGTGAAGCAGGGTATTGAAGTATAATACTACATGGAAACAATTAAACAAGCAAATAATGAAATGTTACAAAAACATCTTCAGAGGGGGCGTTATAAAATGTTTGAGTGCTGTACTGCCTGTATTTATGGCAGGTACACCTCTGCAATCTACATAATTGGCTGAAAAATGGAATAGGTCAGCTTAGAGTGTTTAATAGATTTGGTAAGGAGAGATGGTTAAAAAAATACATTGTCAATAAAAGAAGCTCACTATTTTTAAGGACAGAACACCTATTTAGTCTGGCAGGAGAAGGGAAAGCTGAAGTACTGTGCGCCACTTTGCAGAAAAATACATTTCTGTTCTTGAGCTTGCCTCTTTTTAGCTGTCTCTTCTGACTGCTCCACCATTTGTCACACTGTGAGGAGGGAAAGAGGTAGAGCCATCTGCTACTCACTCCAGTACACAATTCCTACTTAGTAGGTGAAAGAGGGAAGCACAGTTGCAGTCCTGGCCAACAGTAAGCTTCTTCATGTAAAGAAATTTTATATATTAATCTCAGTGCAAGCAATAGTTACCCTTCCTTTGAGAGTTTGTAATGCCAGTGATATTGGAACTCTTCTCTAAGCATTTCAAGAGAGGAGAAGCTAATTTACCAGGCTATAGATATGATGGTCAAAGTGAACTTTAATTTCAGCTCAGAGGGGAACCTTTTTGTAATGATGATTGCTACGTTTTTTCCCAAGGAAAATATGGTTGATGTAACCAATCTGTATTGCAGTAAGCATCTGAAAGCTTTCAAAAAGAAATTTATCATTCAAGTGAAGCTGATAGAAATAAATAAAGTGACTTTAATGCTAAGTGACTAATGGAATGCAGAAAACAGGCTTACATCGAAAGAGGCACTGCTGGCCTACTAGGATGTTATTTACTGCAGTTAATCAAGAATGGGCCTTAATATAATATCTTCATTAAAAGGCTATTGCACAAAATATAAGATTAGCAAATTGCATCTGTATGATGACAGATGCTGAAGGTCTTTGCAAATACCAGACACGATTGGCTTCTTGCAAAGAAAAAAAGTGGGTGAATCCAATAAGTTTAGGAAGCAGCAGTTGTATAAGATATTTAAGTAACAAGCACTAAGTGAGAGCGAGGGAGATAACTGGGAAGAGAATCATGGCAAGCCAAACCCAAACCTTGTGTTTGAGCTACTGTGTAACCATGAATATAATTTTGTGGGCAAAGGCACCAAGAGTGATGTGGTTTGGTCTGCTCCAGGAACAGCAAGTGACCCTTAAAGATCCACTAGTCATTTTGGGGAGGCTTGGGGGAGCAGGAAATGGAGGTTGGCACTATAGCACCAAGACTTGAATAGAGCTGCTCAAGAGAGACAATGTAAACACCCCTGAGCAAACTGAACCACTATTTTAATCTTTTAACATTTTATTCACTTCAAAAAAATTCACAGGCAAAGATCCAGGTGTGCACTTATGACACAGCTCTATTAAACTGATGAAAAAAGGGGAATTGCTTCTTGGATTTGCTTTCCCACCTAGCACACAATTACTAGTACTGCTTGGATGAGACTCCAGTTAAATCCACAATGTAATGTTTAGTTTAATCCTGCACCTTGCTTAGCATCACACTATATATGCCTGTCTTTGTGGTGCTAATGGAGAAGGCAAAGTGATATGACACTTTTTATACACAAAGCATGGCCCCTCTAATTTTTAAGATGAACTTTCCTTCCCAACTTCTTGTGTGATAAACCTTCTAGGATTGACTTTATTTCTCCTTTACACTAAACTCTAACAGGGTTTGCTGATCCAGTGCAAGATCAAACACAAAGTACTCTGATCAGAGGCATGTCAAAATATTAAAGAACACAGTGACAGCTTGTACCGCATTATCAGTTAAACCACATTATACATCAACCACAACCTGTCTGGCTTGCGCATTTGATTAAGTTTCCTATTCAGCAGTGACTCATTCGTATTCCATGCTTGTCTGAATGACAAATTGAACATTGTGTTGTGCTGCTACAAGATGTGTTAATAAACAGTGCTGGGAAGCCTTGATCTGCAAGGTGCCGCAGCAATGCCACTGCTAGAACAGGGGTTGATCTCAAAGCTGCAAAGCACTGCTAGCTGCTCCTCGAGCCAGGGGCTCGCCCCTACAACCAGAAGGCTGGCAGAAGTGGTTTGACTACACAGGAGAGTGGAAAAGCGCATACAATGTGTTCCTTGAGTACAATGGTGCTAGTGCAAGCATGCTGATCTGTCAAAGACATCGTCCCCTCCTCCTCGCTGTTAGTGGCTGCAGAGTAAAGCCCCTCTCCTCCCTTTTTTTCCTCCCTATGAGAAACAAAAGGCCAAGCTTCATAGCACGCTGGAGCTGAATAATTAGTTCTCTTTCTCCATCAGACAGAAAGATGCAGTTTACATATATCCCGTTTTCTATGTGGTTTCCTTTTGTTTTAAAGGAAAAAATCCTTACAAATAGGCAGCTTCTTAGAGCATGTGGAAGCAGTAAGATACTTGTTCTATTTGTTACATAGTTTTATAATTATGCCCCTTTACTCACAGTCCCTAACTACACATGAAAAGCAAACTTTTTAAAAGAAGTGTTTATGCAAATATCTACATGGTAAGTAGTTTTGCTCTTTACTTCCTTTATAATGAAAATAAAGTCTTGATTTTGATTAGGAAAAAAAATAATACTCTTAAGATATGTTTTTGTCTGCTTGTTCGTGGCTCAATCACTGTATCAAATCTAATCACTTCTTCCTTTGACTCTAATAGGAGTTATTTTTTTAAATAAAAAATAAAAACAAATCAGTTCATGTTTGATATGCAGAGAATAAATGAGATTTAGGTTAAATAAGATTTATTATTAGATTTAATAAGAACAAATATATAATTGCACTTTCTGATTACTTTAGCAGTGTGCAAGACACTGAAACAGCAAAAGATGTCCTCTTTACACACGTCGGCTTGCTCGTTTGCTTTTTTTAACTTCATAATTGTAGAGGCTAGTAAACCGACCAGTGAAAGCGAAGGTACACACATCACACTGACAACAACGAGAATGCAGAAGCACTGTTAGCTGCAGAGATGACAGGTTGCTGGAGACACTGTGGGAAGCAAGAAGCTGTAGCTGCAAGCCTGCTCTCTACTGGTCAGACAGAGATGGGGCAGTGCTGCTCCCGGAGCAACGCAGGGATGCCAGCAGCGGGTGAGCCATGGCAATGTTAGCATATTATACTGCAGTCGTCTGAGGAGGGGAGAGAAAGTGATCCCGAGTCTCCAGACTCTCAAATCCTGACTTTTAGTTTGGAGTCTAAAGTATTGAAAACCCACAAACTGAACAAAACGTTTCAGGGGGGGGAAAAAAAAGGAAGGAAGAAAAAAAAGAAATAAATAAATAAAGGATGTTAGTATGTCTCATCCAGATCTGTGGGTTTTGTGAATTCTAGAATATGATATTGGCCTATTACCTGCCTTAATTTAATATCTAGAGGTAAAGAGGATGATAGAAAGTGTTTGCCATGAACTTACTAGCATTCCTCTTAATTCACACCAAAAATAAAATAATTATTAAATACCATGACTGTAAACACACATTCACCCTGATCAGGCAATTTTTGATGAAAAACAAATGTTGATTACATGGGATTTCTGTGAAGCAAAAGCTGCAGATGTCCAAGATTAGCCTGTATCTCTATTTAACCAAGAATTTGAAGTAATTGAAAGTCCCTTTTGCCAAACGATTAACAAAAGGGAAGTTAGCACTTGTGTAAGCCCTGACCACCTGATGGAGTCAGTGGGACAGAGGGATCACGGCCAATTTCTATCATCCCCTTGGTGTTCTAGAACAGAGTGCGGAAACCAGGAGAATAAGGTACCTGCTATGTGGACTGCTGACAGAGGGTCCAGGCTGTGAGAGACTACATTTGCCCCGTGGCTGTTTGCAATGAACAGGGGGTAAAGAAAGAAGAATGTTCAGTCCAGGCAAATAAAGACAAGCTACTGATGAAACTAAATTAAAAGTGCAGCAAAGGAAACATTAAAAAAAAAATCAAATGAAGTGACCAATACCCAAGAACCAAGGAAACTGGCTTTTCTTTGCACCTAGCTGAGCTGAAATCCAATAAAAATTATTGGAACATACATACTGAACTCAAAAATTACAGTTTAGACATTATGTTTATGAATAGTAGGTCTGGGTTTAAAAAAAGTCTAGAAATTTAGTTCAAATAATTTGTAATATGAAATAGATGTTATCTTATGAAGTCAAATATGGAAAAATTTATAGATTTAAAAATACACATGCAGACAAATTATTATTCTCAAGGAAAAAAGGACCAAGACACTTTTTTGACAAGTTTTGCCTCTCCTTGATTTTGAAGGCCAAA
Organism: Nicator chloris; assembly: GCA_013400495.1. Lineage (NCBI taxonomy): Eukaryota > Metazoa > Chordata > Aves > Passeriformes > Pycnonotidae > Nicator > Nicator chloris. The sequence goes on from WAAE01000415.1 coordinate 69,885, forward strand.
TAACTGTAGGGGCATTCTTGCACTCACAGCTATTTGCTGGATTATTTAATGCAGTTAGATGTTTATAATTCTGATTGTATTTCTTTTCTATTAGTATTTATTTATTTAGCATCAGCATATTTGGCACTGAAATTCTAATCAGTATCACTTTAGTTTTCAAAATTGTGTGGTTGCAGAACTCAGAAGTTTGAAAACTAGACCCAAGGAATCTTAAACCTTAGCTATGAATTATGGAGAAAAAAAGAAGAAAAAAAAGTAGTCATGCACACGAACAGTAACAAATTAGAGACAGACAAATCCTTATTAAAATACTAAGATGAAACCTATCATAATTCTACATGCTCTCTAGACATAGATATATGGTAAAATACTTCTCCATTTCCTGTAATGGTCAGGCAACCTTCAGTTACATCTGTGATATCAGAGTTATTAGAAATTATTCAGGTTTCAATTTAAAAGACAAAAGCATTGACCTCTAAAATAAAACGTTAAGGTTTATATTCATTTTCTTTTGGAAAAGCCAGTATTCCTTTACATTCTCATACTAGCATCTAAAAGGAAACTAGTGAACGTAAACACAAATTAAAAAAACAAATCAATTTCAAGAGCCATAAATTTATCAAGACAGAACTCAGAGGCTTTACAAAAAAGTGCAAATGGAAAAACACAACAAAACAAAACTGATCTGATTGTCTTAAGAACTAAGGAAAAAAGCAAATTAATCAACCAACAGAATTGCAGAAAAAGACAAAATAATTGCAGTTCCAATTTGGGCTCAGAGTATGGAAGTGTTAAGTACTAGGCATGTATTGCTATATTTCTTGAATTTTGTGCCAGCGATGTAAATGGACAACTCCAGAGTTGCCATCATAGCCATTGATCAGGTCCTGCACAACTAGCTGGTTTGAATAATGTTTTGTGCCCTTCAGCTCTACTTAGCCATTCATCCAAAGTCTCAATAAGACCATGTGCAACCTGCATCAGAAATGACCAAAAAACTTATTGAGATTCTTGATGAAGCAGCTCTGAAGAGAAGGCCAAACAGAAATGGAGGACTGATTATACCAGACAAGACCAGACTTTGGGGTGCTGCCATCACTAGAGCAAAATACAAGAGACACGACATGCCATACCATGGTAAACCAACCACACTGACAGCCCTGGTTTCAGATAGTATTTACCACTTCTGATTTCATGCAGGATGGGATATGCAGCAGGGTTGGGGAAAGCAGCTGTGTTTTGCTTTTGGTTTATGCCATTTCCTTTCCTAACAAGTGAGAAGGGGTGACTTCCAGCTGGCGAGAACTGCTGTAGATATCTATAGCTACCACCCAAGAGGTGGAAGAAAACAAATGACATGAAATTACCGTTCTCTGTCTGCTTGGAGTGCTTCTTCCAGATACAGGACTCACTGAGCCTGATGTGTCTAATTCATCAGAAGACCATGAGGACAATTCCTAAAGTTTAGAAGGAATGGAGCTCAGAAATACAGCAACTAGCTGTACGGGTAAGCAAACTACAAAAATCAGTAGTGAAATTCCAGCAGAGTTATTTCCAAGGCAAATAAAATAAAGCAGCTAAATTTTGTTACCAAATTTTAAAAGACTAAGGCATTACATGTTTTCCCTGTCCTGAAGGAAAAGAAAACCAAACAGTAGTTAAAGCTTAATTTGTTTAGGCAACACATTTTCCACCAAAGTCAACACAAGGGAAAAACCAGTTGTCCTTTACTGGCTGTGAATTACAACAAGAGTTTGGATTACCAAGATTTTAAACAAACATGTAGAAATCCACTAGGAGAGAAGAGCTGAGTTCTTGTGCTTTAAGCACTCAGTTAATCCACATCCTTTAAAAAAAGTGAAATAAAGGAGACCCTTGAAATCTTTACTCTGTACCTGTCACTACTGGCGAAGATGTATATGTAACTCTGTCTCAAATACCTGAGATACAACAACTTGAAAAGATTTGGACTATAGCTCAAAGGCTAAGAGGCACACATGAGGGACTCCTTATCCTGTTACAGAACTTATTTTATGCCTTTTTTTCTCTCTTTGACAGAGTGTGCATTAACTTCCTTTCCAGTGACAACTGACATACTATAATTTTCAGTACTGCTACTGGAATAATTATCTCATATACTTTGCCAGTTGACTGATTCAGTAATAGCAGGGTAAACAAACCAAGAAGTTCAGTAATTATTGCTACACCAAATAGAAAAAAAACCCTGAATTTTCCCCCCGCCCATATCAGAAGAGATTTACATTATGAAGTTTAAGATTATTTTATGATATTGAAGATTACATGTTCCATCTTTATAAGCACTGTAAATCACACAAAGAGACCAGCCAATAGCAATGGTCAGAGAAAGGCAGTTGAAACAGCAGGAAATGTGCTCAGTGAACAGAAAGGAATAAAAAGACGTGACTTACCAGTTGACTACTTGAAATGTCTAGAATTTTCTCTAGGTCTTTAATATGACGTGTAACCTCTTTCAAGAGGAGCTTCAGTCTGTTTCCAATGACATGTACCTTTTCTTTGGCTTCAAGACAATCCTTGCCTTCAGCATTGACTAGCAATTGGCAAGACATATCTTGCAGTGATGCCACCTTCAACTGTGACTCCAGCAGCTCACGTCTGATTTGCTGTTGCCAAGGCAAATATCAAATATTTTTAATAGCAGTGAAAAAAAAAAAGGCAAAAAAGTAGAACTCACAAAACTCAACATTTGAAATTAAAGAAAAGGAAGAAAAAAGAGAAGTACTACAAATTTCTAATCTGACAGGAAGTTATACAGCAGCCTAGTAGTTGGCTGAGATTTGAAATCGCGTGTTGTGCTACTAAGGAAAGTGAGTGGTGTTCCCTACCAAGGTAAAGTCAGTCGCTGACGCTGGTCCCACAGCTCTGTGTTAGCACACAATGTACAGTGCTAACCCTCATGAGAAAGAGAAATCTGATTAGATGTCTTTCTGGTGATGTGTTTTGGGAGAGAAAAGGGTGATTACAATCCTACCATCAGAAGTTTGTGATGATCCTGCAGTATTTCTGAGTCCAGGTTTGGATTGATGGGCACAATCTCATTTTTCCTTCTGTCAATATTCTCCAGCCAAAGCAGCAAACCATGACACAGTTCATGGAAATCCTGCAAATGATGAATCATGGTTTTAACAGGATAGCAAAATAATCCAGTCAAATTCAGGTTTTTAATTTACCCTCTGAAGCTTTCTACTAGCTAAATAAAATAACTTCCAAGAAGTATACAATAGAATATTAGAATACTATTCCAGAGATGACAAATGTTGTAAATATTGGGCTACAAATACGTGTTTTAGGTAGCACAGGTGTATCCTTGAGAAAAACATATGCCAAAGCTGTATTCTGGCTTTCACGGGCACGTTTCAGCCAGATGGTGAGCACACCAGGTAACTGAACAGTTTATATTTTCATTACGTGGGCTGCTGACAATTTGCAGTAGGCCCAGCACAGACCTGGCACTGTATTAATGCATCCTGCAGCGAGCTGCGCCAGTCTTCGATCATGCTGCACACGTGCTCCCAGCGCGCGTTCATCTGCGACAGGCGCTCCTGGAGCTGCCTGCTCTCCTCGCTGTCAGACTGAGTGAACTCTGAGCTGCACAGATTGATGGATAAGATGATTGCTTTGCGGTTATCAATTGCTTTCTGCAGCTCCTTGATGATAAGACAAGGGGGAAGAAAGAGTGGAAATTGGTAAAACGTGACTTTCAGGAAAGAAAAAAAGAAGTAGAGAAGGCACAACAAGACTGCAACCATTTGCAATTAGCAGATGCAGAAAGGTACCATACTGTAACAGTCCCTGTACTCTGGATATGACATTTCTGGGCTCACTCTGTGGCTCTGCAAATGTTTACTCTTTACCATCTACTAAAATTTTACTGTGAGCATAAACAAGAACAAGCCAATTAAATTTGCAAAGTCTTAAAAGCCTGAAGTCAGAGTTGAATTTTAAAGATCTGGCTCATGTTTCAGATATTTTAAAGACAGAGTAGGTCCAACAAAATTTAAAGATGTAGCACAACTGTGTTTTAGCTCACAATAAAACTTTTGCCCTCACTTCTCAGTTTTGCTGATAAACATGAAAACCAACGTATTTTCAAGTGGAAACTGCTCTCATCAGTATTTTAAAATAAAAGCTTTTACTGAGAGAAACAAAAACATACAAAGAGTATAAAGCACTTTAATTTATAGAAGCACAACCGGTATAAAAACTCTGATTTGTTTACATTGGAAGCCACAAAAGAAACCCCACCTCTTTTGGTTTGGAGGGTACTAATGGACTTTCAAAGAGAAGGTGAGATAAGAACAGAATTCTTATGAAATGCCCCGTTTTCCACCTACTTTACAGCATTTACTTAAAAGCACGATGTCACAGTAACCTTTGCAGTACTTATGGCAGCTATATTTGGATTACAGCAAAGATGAGCATTGACATGCTTCACATGGGTCACTGCCGGAAACAGCCTTTGCTGTCTGTTCACCTCATCCCTGGCGTGAAGCACAGTGCTTTTTGACATTGAGTCCCACATTTTCGTGCCCACGCTTCTAAGATACTAGTAACTGAATGTGAAGTTGTGGACCACCACGTTTGCAGATCTTTGTAGCTGTGAAATTTACAAGAGAGATGAAAAAGTAACACTCAGATCTTGATGCACCTGAGATGACAGAAGAAAAGGAATGTTGCAAAGGGACATCGAATTTTTCCTATCTTGTACTGGTGACACTTGGGTAGGTTAAAACCCCTTTGGACCCCTTCTCATTCCTCCACACAAAGTTGTAATGTCTCACTGAGGCATTTCTTTTGAAGCAGCTGTTTTTTTACCAATTTGAGTAGAAGAGAACTGATCTAACTTGGAACATTTTTAAAATTATATCAATTTGGGTGACATCAGGAGTTATCTGTACATTCTGGAATTACAGAATTGCCAGAGAATTACTATTCCAAAACTTCATCTGGATAGTCAGTGGTACCTTTTCCTTCCAAAAGGTGATTCAGAAAATCACTTTCCCAGTTACTTTATCAGCAGCAGCCCGCTATGTGGAGAAAATCAGCTGCAATTACTGGCAACCTCTTCAACATACCTGTTGCATTCAGTCTTAGAAGGTAACTCATGGTAAAGAGAAACAAAACTCACTTTCAGTTTTTTGATTCTGAGCTCAATAGTTTGTATGTCAGTGCTGAGATCTAAGCGGTGGAGCTTCTCCAGTTCCTCTTCGGTTTCTCCCAACCAAGCCCAGACGCTGTTAAGGTCGGAGTTGAATTGCTGCCACTGCTGAAGGTTCTGCTTCATCCTCAGCTCCTTGCTTAGAGCTTGAGCCTGGATTAATTCCCATCTTTCAATTACACCTGGAATTGCAAACACCAAATTCAACAAAAGCAAAGAAAACCTCACTAGCTACACACACATACAATTGCATAAATTGAATACTGGTCAGGACAAAAAGATGCTCCATAAAAGCTTAAGCCACAAACACTAACCACTTTAAAAACTAAGTTGGATTGAAGAAAGTGATGATGGAGAGAAAGAATGAAGAACCTGGACCTTCCAGTCAACAGGCAATTTTATCGCTTTCTAATGTCAGACTTTTATGAGTAGAATTAAGCTGATACATGCAGGTTATGCTGGAAAAAAGACATCTTAAATTACCAGACAAGTGCAAACCAGACAAGAAATATTAATATATCTAACTAACCATGTATTTATTATTTTCATTGGTAGTTGTGCCTATCACAGTTTAATGGTCACACCTCACTACATTTGCCTTAGCTACTGCTGATGCATATGGATAAATACCTGCACTAAAAAGAAATAAATTAGGGGCTATTTCTTCTTGCTAGTTATCCTGAAATCCTAAGGCAGAAGGACAAGGTGTATCATTCCATTAAGTTAAAATTTACAAATAAAAACCCACAACAAAATAAAAGAGACTATACGGGTAGCATATCTTGTCAAGCTAAGAATGCAGATGATGCCTTTACTGTCTCTGGAAATCCATGTTTTCACAATCCAATACCTCTTGTTCTACAGCTGATGTTTAAAATTAGTCAGGTGAATACTTCTATCAGGTGAAAATGAATTTCTTTACTGCAGGCAGACAATGTTAGAAGTGAAAGCTAATATTAGAAGAAACCAATGCTGACCTACGTGTTTTGTACAGCAATATAAGCTGTATAGGTGTTTTGCACAGCAATATAAGCAACGTTTTTCATGAGAAATCTTACAAGAAAAACCCACTGCATCCACAGGGACGTCCTGAAAGGCTGAGGGTTGTGCCTCATGATATGAAGGGGTTCTTAAAATGGACACATATGCCTAAAGTTTTCATAGGGCATACACAGGAAATACTTGCTATTCCTTACTATTCCTATTAAAAATGTTAAACAGAACATGGTAACAGACAGTCATGTAAACATATATGTCAGCAAATAATACCAAGTGTTTAGTCAGAAAAGCTTTGCATGCTTGCTGGTTTCCATCATTGCTGTTCATCAAATGAACTACGTGCTACTTACCAGCTGTTTGTGTTTCAGTACTATTCATGTTAATGAGTCCTGAAAATTTTTCTTCTTCCTCCTTCAGTTTATATCCAAGCCTTCTTACCGAGTCTATGCTTCCACTGCATTCACCTAGCAGTTTCATCTGTGTTAACAAACAAAATAGTCCTTTTCAATATGCACTGTACAGGACTAATTGTATGGACAGTGAGAATTACAATGCAAGTTCCAGAAATTTCCAAAAGTAAGTATAAGTGTGAAGAAAAAGATCTATTACTTTAACAATCTGTGCTGATACTACAAAAAAAAGGTATATGCAGATGATAAAGGCCTAAAGTGTAAGTTACGCAAGAAATAACTCAGCACCATTATGCCAAATCGTTCTAGATGTCTTAGGTGTTATCTTTTCTAAATTTTAAGACACTATGGCAAAGACACTAGAAGATTAATAAAGAAAATGAACGTAAATGTAGAAATATTATTATGCATCCAAGCAGCTAATTTTTAAACTCTGTTCTTAATAAAATTATTTGAATGGGTTAGAGAGAGATTTATCTTTCAGAAAACCTCTCTGAGAAAGCTTTTTTTATCAGGGATTCCATACATGCAACCTTACTTATATGATGCATGCTTATAACTCATTAGCAAGATGAATACCATGCCTGAAGGCATAAAACTTGCTTTTAAAAGCAGAATTTCAAACAAGGATGTCACCATTAGATGCATAAAAGCATGTGTGAGAAAGTACTTCTAGACATCTGCAAAAATGTAATAGGAAAATAAATTCCTTAGTCATGTTCCTCTAATCTTTTGCTATTGTAAACACACTAATAACATAAACAACAATATGTTAAGGGTAGTAACCACACAAGTGAGTCTGAGAAGCAGTTACACCTAATTGCTCTGCTGAAGCAGCTGCACTTCCTTCAAAGGCTAAGCTAAGCTAAGCTTGGAGTGCAGATTTGACTGGGGCTCCAAAGCACACGCACATATCCTTTGTAGGTGGAATCCAGTTCTGGCCCTGTCGGTGTCTTGCTGCGGATGATGTTTTCCGTTTGCTGTATCTGGAAGCGACTGGTGTCCAAGGCCTTGTCCAGCTGTCGGATATGTGCTTCCAGGGCACCCGGTTCACCTGTATCAAAACCAAAAAGAAGGACTGTCACCCCAACTTTTCCAAATTATTTTTTTTTCCTTGCCCAGGCAGAAAAGATATTAGGAATACTATTCAGATTAGACAGTGAAGGAGAAACGTGGCGGCAGCAGTGTAAGTGGTACAACGTCAAAGCTAAGTGGTAACTAGTTACATTAGAGAGAGTTAGCAAGCTTCAAAAGATGATACCAATGAACAAGCTTGCTGTAAGATAAATAGAATACTATAGAAGAATACTATAGAATAAGAATACTATAGAAGAATACTATAGAAGAGTCCACGGTTTAAAGCAGGCTTGCAAATTATTCTGAAGTGACTCTTCCCCCCTCTTGAATGCCCTGTCTTTTTTTGAAGAGAAAGTTCTCAGCAAAGCATACTCTAACCTCACTGATTTTGGGAAACACCTTGCCCCCTTTCACAAACACTGTCAAATAAAACCCTGTAACCCAAATCTCCATTTGTATGATCTAAATCCATGTGAAAATTTCGTAGCTTCATTTCTCTTCGCATTTTCCCCCACTAAAAAGCAGTAGAATTTGCACCTCTGTGAAAGGATCTAATTTGTATACAATTTCAGAGACTAAAAGTGGCATACAAATGCTAAGTGATACTATTATAATCATGTTGTCAAAATCCACAGATGACTAGGCATCTTGGAGGCCTGCAGCAAGAAGTCCATGACAGCTTTGGGCAACCACTCTAAGCAGCAAAATTTATAGCATTTTTCCAATTATGTACTTGAAAAAGACCATGCTTAATATACCTGCAAGATGGTATTATTCATTCAAGCTATTGGGAACCAGTATCAATGTTTTTGAAGCACGACTTACTTATAGTTTCCTTATAGGGGTCAGCTGAATTCTGTGATAGAAATTAGCTACAGACAATTCTAACGTGAAGCAGGCTGCAGCCTGAGGACCACATAAGATCCTTCTTATCCATATTCTATCACTATGCCTGATTTCCATCTGTTTACAAAGATAATTTGAATTTATTTATAAAGACACAATTAAAAACATGAATGGAGAAGGAGAGCCTTCTGTCCACTTAATTACAGAAAATGGAGTCTCTTAGATGATTAATCTTTTTTCATATAAAACACCACCTCACCCCAAATGGACTGGACAAAGTGCTCAATATTGTTTTTCGCTCATTACTTTAACAAAATTTTCACGGGTCAGAAAACTAAACACACTTCTTCCATAAGTACTGCTATTACCCTTATATCCTTAAGCAATAATATTATTTCACTAACTTGAGGAGTAAATAAAAATGGATGGCGAACCTGAGGCTTGTGTCACAGACACTAAGATTTTAATTGTTTGCTTTTTGCAATGAAGTCATTATTTAAAAAGAGGAAAACTGTAATCATGAGAAAAGGTATTTGCAAATGCATATATTTCCTCCAAGAGAGTAATTGAACAAATGAAACAGAAGGCTGAATCTTGTGCAATGAGAAAAGAAAATGATTTTCCAAGATATGAGACTAAGATAAAGACAGTATCTCAACTTGACATTTTGATGACATGAAACAACAACTAACCTAAAAGTTTGTATCTGTGTGATAATCCAAGGTGTGGTTGTGTTAAAAAAAAAAATAAATGCAGACCCCAAAAATTAGGTATTGTTCTATACCTTTTCCTTCTCCCTTAAGATTAACAATGTATTAAGTCTGGTTGATGGACAGCAGAGAAAAAAGACCAATCAGATCAGTTTAGTTCAGTTAGCCAAGGTGGGAGGGCTAATACTTCAGACAGCACTGTTTCATCCAAGCCCCCAATGGCACCTCTAAGCGCAGTAGTAAAGCAGGAGGATACTTCTAAGTTAATATGCCAATGCTGCTGTGTAAAAAATATTTATCTTGTAAGTTGTGAAAAGATAGCAGATGCTAGGAGAAGAGAAAGAAGTTATGCTTGTGCACTATGGTATTTCCATCTGGCTATGCTTAGTCTTTTATGATGCCTACCAGAGATATTTTTGAGGGCGTTTTCTGTGAGTGTTACATAGGCCTCAAGAGTTTCAGGGATCTCTACATCTGAAAAAATAAAAGCACAATCTGAATTGATGGCTCAACAATGGCCGTCTCCTTACAGCAGGAGTCCTTTTCACAGGATGGATTAAATAAATTGTTCCGAAAGCAAACATTCTCTCTGGAGAAGGAAAAAGATGAAGACTGAAACACAGGGAGGCTGCTACAAAGTCTCTTAAGATCCAGGCAAACCTGACTCTTTCCAGAGCAATGACCTGGAAAGCAAAATACAGCCACAAGATCACAGTAAAATACACTGGTATGTCTTAGCCCACAACTGGCTCCATTTGGGCACTGTCACTTGTTAAGATTTATTACACAAAGCACAAACACTTAGAAAGGATTTCCAACTTCACTGGAGAATAAGACTCAAGATCCCACCTCAGACTAAACAGTCATTTGCTGGAGTCTTGCCTGCATTAGGGTAGAGTTAGGATTTACTTAAACACTTGATGAGTTTCTCTGTGGGTCTTTCCCACATTTCGTCATTAGTTTGTTCTGCACCTTTTGCCATATCAAGCATAGTTTCTTCTAGTCAGAGTAACTTAGGACACAGGGCTGTTACAGATGACATATCCCATCTGGCAGGCCTCATGCAAAGATACACAGCCAATTCCCTGCCATATCATGTATGCCTCTGCCATTTTCCAAGGCTGTCGTCATCCAGCAATCTCTATCACTGTCTCTAAGGCCAGAGGGCTACTGAGATCACTTAGGAAACACTATTTAAAGTCATCAGGGGCTATTTAAAGTACTTTTCCATGAGAATCTTGGCCACACAATCATGCATCTAACATTTGCCTTTTTTTCACTCGGAGAAAACAGAGCAGTCAGTCTGCCACCATACCTGCTATGCCGGCTGCTCCTCTCAGGTAGAAGTCTTTCTCTTGTCCTCCGTCTTCCTCTGAGTGCAGTGCCCGGGAAACGGCTGTCTCCAGGTCCCTGCTAAGGTCGTAGTCATGATCCCACTCCAGGGGGATGGAGTCCACGCTCGCAGGGGTATCTCGCCCCGATCGCTCGCTCCTCAGCGGCTGGGAAAGAGGCAGCGAAAGGTTGGAAGAGGGGTGCGGGGAGAGAACGCTGTCCGCAGATTTGTCATGCCAGCGTATGTCAGAGAGATCTGCTGATTCATCCAGATCCACCTCTCTGTCAGAGAGGTCGTGCTCGTCATCTGTTAGCTAGAAGTATAATGCAAACAGAAGCCATCAATGAAACATGCAGAGGCACTGCATGGTCAGCCTGGGTCAGTGAAATAAAGTAGCATTAGATGACAGGCACACTGGTGGGGTTTTCATTTTGCACATTTTCTTTTGCGCTTTCCCGTCATTATTTTTAAGGTGTACTAAAAATCCAAAACAACAAAGAAGATCGAAGTGCCAGCTCATTTTACTTACTCAAGGCACATAAAGTCTAACATAAGGCAAATATCTCCAGACTTTTACTGATGTTACTTCCACGCAAATATTAAGTTCGAAAAACCTCTGCAATCAATTAATAGAAAGCATAAGTGATCTTTGTCATGAGTATTGCTCTCACTATGTGATTCCATATTTTGAAACCCGTTGATTTTATTCCTTTCATTCAGTAAGACTTGAGCTACGAAAAATTGTTTTCCTTTCACTTTCTCCTTTTGTTTTCCTTTTCTACTTTTGAGCTTGTGTTCAATACTGGAGACAAATTTATGTCTCTTCTGATGAGAAAAATCATTTCATCATTGTGTTTTTTTAAAAAACAGCTCACTAAGCTGTCGGTCAAATTGACAGTACAGAGAGATGTTCTTAAGACCAGCACCACGCATGAATAAAGTTTTATAAATCTCCAATTTGCATGGATTTTCATGATGCTTTACAGAAATTCTGGATCTCATTGGTTTGCTCTCTGAACGGGACACAAATTGCATGTGATGGAAGGGAGGCAGATGGTCAGGGTTGCAACAAAATTTAACCACAGGACTTTTGGAAAGTTACTTAGGTTTCATTTCAACATCTTTCCTCATTTTCACATTTGTGAAATGGCAACGAAACAAACAAGTAAAAACATATGTAAATATACACACAGGAAGGCGGATAAGTTTCTTGTGATAGCGCTCCACACGCCCGAAGACCTCTTGGCAGTAACGGCGCAGCTCATCCAGCTCTTCTTCAATCACAGCTGCATCCAGGGGCTCACTTTTCTCAATGAGTTGCTCACCTTGCACAATTATCTGCTCAATTTTGTTGTTGTTCAAGGAAATTTCTTGCTGGAAAGCCTGTGTAAAAGAAAAGCCCATGCTTTATAAACAAAATCAACATGACAACAATCTGGGTAATTAAAGATGCAAGTCTTAAGAGTTTTACAGAAGGAACAGTGTCGGTAACAAACAGGGATTGTGCCAAATTGTTGTCATGAGCAACAATGAGCAACTAAATTAAATTTAGCATTCCACAGTCTTTTAAGCCAAAACCAGTGATACTTCATGGTTTACCATCTCATTCCTTACTTGTTGAATTTGGAAAGAAAGCTCTTCTCTAAACAAGCCATGCCAATGACCAAATGTCTAGAATGAATATAGATGCTAAACCTAGCACAGTGGAATTTTGGATAATGTGACATTTGGTATTGTTCTCTCCAGAGAAGGAATTTTGTGATGCAGAAATGGTTGAGAAATGTACTAATTATTAGACATCGCAATAATGGAGACCTAACATAAATATTTTTATTAACATTTCCTATTTTGATGAGGGAAAGTACACTATCACCCCTGGTTTTTCTTTTTACATTTTTCACAGATCAAATATCTTCTATTTTGGCAGAAAACTACATATTGGAATCTGACATAACTCATAACTTCCGAGGCTGAAGTTTCAGCGTGCAAGTAAAGGAACCATATCAGGTTGCATTTCTGCATAACGTTTCTTAAAATTCTTTTCTCACCACGCATGTTTCTTNAAAGAAAGCTCTTCTCTAAACAAGCCATGCCAATGACCAAATGTCTAGAATGAATATAGATGCTAAACCTAGCACAGTGGAATTTTGGATAATGTGACATTTGGTATTGTTCTCTCCAGAGAAGGAATTTTGTGATGCAGAAATGGTTGAGAAATGTACTAATTATTAGACATCGCAATAATGGAGACCTAACATAAATATTTTTATTAACATTTCCTATTTTGATGAGGGAAAGTACACTATCACCCCTGGTTTTTCTTTTTACATTTTTCACAGATCAAATATCTTCTATTTTGGCAGAAAACTACATATTGGAATCTGACATAACTCATAACTTCCGAGGCTGAAGTTTCAGCGTGCAAGTAAAGGAACCATATCAGGTTGCATTTCTGCATAACGTTTCTTAAAATTCTTTTCTCACCACGCATGTTTCTTCCCCCCGCCCCACCCCCTTCTTTCATCCCTCCTCCTGTAACTACCCAGTCATTCTTTACCTTAAGTTGCTTTATCTTTGCTTGGACATCACACTCTGAGAAATGCTCGATGTTGGTCAGCTGCAGGTCCATCTCTGTTAGCCATACCAGGATGCTGTCACGTGCTGTTTCAAACTCCTCCCGCTGGCCAATAAAATGCTGGAGAGTGCAAAATTGAGTGGCATGAAATGACCAGAAACATGAAAACCCCCAGCAATAGTAGGGAAATTACTTTCATCCCTATCAAATTCAATTTAAATTCAGTACACTTTCTTCTTTCATTTCCTACATGCTTTCTAAGGTTCCTTTTTAAGTAACACCATCTAGAGCTACAATTAGCTGACCTATGAAAGTTACCTTCTGTGAGGAAGGTGGTGTTTGATGTCACCAAGCATTTGCCTACAGTCTAGTTACTTTGGACTAAGTGAACTGATGAGCTTCCTTCCTCTTCCAAAGGTAGAAATCCCCTCAAAAACCCTGCCCAAACGCATTAAACTGAAAGCTGCAGAAGTACTCTTGGTTCATAACTACTGTAGTGAAATTGAAGTCTTAAAAATGGAAGAATACTTTTAGCCTGCGCAGGATGGAGGTAACTCTCTTTTGTAAGTTGTCCCATCTCTGGTTGCCCTCATGAACCATTTGCTTGAGGCTGCCATCGGAGTCCGTGCGGTTCTCCCGTGCCAGGCGCCGATACTGCTTATTGATCAGCTCCAGCTGAGTCAGGCTTTCATGCACTTGTCTCTGGAAAGCCTAAAGCAGTATGAACAAAAGACACCTTCAGAATTTTAATTACTGAAATCAGGATACATATATAGATCTCTTGCCTTATTTTGACACTTCTTCTGCATCCAACTAATGTAAGCCAATAAATTCCACTACCATACAGAGATGCTGCTTCTGATTAAAAAAGCAAAACCAAAACCCAAAACAAACAAACAAACCAACCCTTCAAAAAAATCCAAAAACTTCATAAAACTGACACGGTTCACTGAATGAGAAACTGCAACATGAATATCCATTACAAAGGTAAAATCAGTACAAAAAATGTCTCTTTTCTGCGAAATTATATGCTTTTGTATTTGAGAACAGAAGTACAAACAATGAACATGGAACTCTTCTTCTAAAAAAAAGGAACAGAAATCCAAGATTCCTGTGGCCTCGCTGGATTTCTTTTCACATACTAAATTTGCTGAAATGCAAACATTGAAGAGATTAGAGCAATTGTTTATTCTGAAACACGACACTAAATGAGACATCTTATATTTAGTATACTGGTGTGCAAGTAAGTTTTGTCTTAAAATATTCACAGAAAAGAAAATGTCATGAATATCCATGCCAACTTATGTCTGGGCAAATGTTTGCACCATGCACTTTTGGTGCTCGCTCTGCTGTTACAAGAGCCACAGAGATGCAGCTGAGGTATACAGGTGACTTAGCCCACGACATCTGTGTTATGACTAGCAATCATGAAGCTTGGAGGAAGCATCTTGAAAAGAAATGACTGAATTAAAACTACTATTACTACTACTACTACCAACAACAATAACAGAATACTTTTTCAAAAATCTACTTGTTTTTATCTTTTCACATCACCGAAATAGAAAAGCAAAGGAAGATTAAAAACCTAGATTACACTAGATCTCTTTTGAATACAAGTAGGGTTTGGATCCCACTGTAATTCTACAAACTTGGTGTCTGATATTCCTCACAATGCAATAAAACAGTCAATCCTCTTCTGAAACTAGACACTTCCCTTAATAAGGACTGTAGAACTGGGATAGCTAATATACTTCTGTAGAGAAATTTTAATTAAACACGTGAGTTTTCCACGTATAAAGATACACACTTCATACTGTAACATTCAAAGCTAAAAATGAGATAAGCACATTTCTGCTGTAATACCAGAGAAGAAAGGAACTGGTTGGAAAAAATATCAAATTCTGTAGAGTCCTCTAAACAAAATTATTCTCTTCATTTAATGGCCATCAAATTGGGTAGGGGACAACAAAAAAGGAGCAAATGCGCTTGCAGCTAGGGTGAAATGATCAGTAGAACTGAATTAATTTAAAATTGCACCAGTATTTCTATACTGGAGGCACAATTCTGACTGTATTTACAAGGATCATTAAATCTAAAAGTGTGCAGTTGTTGTTTCACCTGTTATCAAGCCTTCTCCAGCAAAAGAGCAGCTGTTTATTTGCCTTCCATTTTTTTCATCTCAGCTACACAAGAATTTATCTGTTGCATTCCTTCCTGTAACCACTTTTCATTTCTCCATAAACTACTGGTGAGGAAGGAGTTTGCTTTTGTACAGTGAAGTCAGTGAGAGCCTCTGACCTCTGTACTCAAGAACTGAAAGGTTCCTATATGATCTGATGAGCTTTTTTGCTTACGTGCTGTTTTTTTTTTTTTAATTAAAGTGCAGATATGGAGAAGAAAATAAAATTAGAAAAAAAGCAGAAACCTGCTTCTGTTAGTATTTGTAAGTGGCCGACTTCATACTGAATTCACAGTAAAGCTGCTGAATGCCACTGGATTTGAATACCACATTGCCTTCCTGCCACTTGATAGGCAAAGAAATCAGGTGCTCAGGAGTAAAAAAAAAAAAAAAAAGAAAAAAAAAAAAGAAGGAAAAAAGAGAAAGAACCAAACTACCAAACTACAAAGAAAGGAGGTTTTTGGAGAGGTTACACTGTTCTCTTTGCATCTTGTTCCTGCTGACACTCTATAGACAGTAAAAAATCCACAAGCCTGCTGCAGAGGAAAGGTCACCAGAACAGCTGAGGTTCAGTGAAATAGACTTTGGGCAAAGTCAATTCAGCTGTAAAAATCAAAGAGTCAATATACTTGTGGTACAGCTTATCATACAAGACTAAACAAGAGATTTAAATCCTGATCCTGATAAAGGGCCAATGGGAAAGAGGTCTGAGGCAGAGTGTGTCCAGGAAGCAAACGTTTCTATACTATGGCAATCTACCTGGCCATAATGAAGTCTGTCTAAAACCAAAACCTGGCCAGGACATTCATAAATGTGATTGTCAATTATAGAACACAGCACTTCACAGTTTATGTTTTTGATTTAAAACATAAATTTTGATTTAAAACTGTTAAACCAAAACCTATCAACTGTGCTTAGACATTGTTTAAAATCTGCATTTCTTCACAGCAAACACTGATCAGTGTCTGACTGTTCACGGAATTGCCTAAATAATTAGTTCTTTCTTCTCTCCCATCTTGACATACTCCTTGCAAATATGGATTCAAGGAAAAGATTTTCCTCTGTGACTCACCAGGTGTTGTGCATGTGTGCTTGACACACAGGTTTGCAATCCCTTGTCACTATGAGACAAGCCCTCGCATCGCAGTGGACACAACAGTCACATAACAAGCTCCTAAGCACTGACCAAAGGGACAGCTTGTCAGTTTTGACGCATGCCTAACTTTTTTAAGTCACAGGGGACACCGTGTGGACATATAAAAATATTTGCATAAACATAAATTTCATGTATAAGGATCCAAAGGGGGGATTTTCTGCATCATACAAGAGACTTCAGAGAATTATGGAAAGGAGTGATAAAATCAAAGCAAAAGCTAGAACATGCAGTATGCATTTAAAGAGGTACTTGGTGAAGGGAGATTTAGGAAGGCTCTGGAACACTGACTGACTGGACATATCAAAAAGCTGCAGAAATAAAAAAGGTGAGGAATCTAGCTGTGGTGAAAAAACAGTGGAGGCACTTCCAGTTGCCACCTTCCACTGTCTTTTTATCCTAGGACCTTGGCTCTAAAGACAGCTACAAAATCATCAACTCCACTTTATTAATACAGCATCTCTGCTCTAACTTGGTTGTGGGAAGGAAGAACATCAGATGGCTGCTGCAATGTGATCTGTAGGTATTGAATTTCAACCACCATAAATCACCTCAAATTTCTTCAGTTCTTCCTTAGCAACAGTGTAAAGCACACCAGAGGAGCTTGGGAAAGCAGCTGTCCTCTCAGAGGCTTTTAGCCACTCTTCAAATCTGGAGTAGTCATCCAAAAATTTTTGCCATAGCCGCCAGGTCTCTTCAATTCTGCAACAGATAACAGAAAATCAGAGAATGCTTGGACTTATGGCCAGTTGAACTTTACAGGACTTTAACCTGTCATCTGCAACAGCAAATTAGCACTGCACCAGACAATAAGTGTCTAATAATCTAACTCAGCCAGCCAGACTGATAAACAGACCACAGGGAAGGCTGGTTCATTCCAGACTGAGCTAGAATAAGATCAAGGCTTTTTTTTTTAAATTCATCTAACTTTGGAATCAATATAAAAAAAAAGTTTTAAGTTTGTAATAGGAGCTCTAAAAAGCTGAGCACACACTAAATAACTTCTGAAATGCAGTGCCAGTAAAATCAGTAAAACTGCTCTTTAATACAAATAACTGTTTCTAGTGCAATAAAGATCCTAAATACTGATAGCTCAGTTTACTTACCAGTACAAATCCACTAAAGCATAATGTGTACATTCTAAGAACCTAAAATAGAGTTCCATGCATAGTTCCACATTAACTTAAAATAGTTCTGAATTGATGTGTTGGACACAAGGTTATGAAAGCCCATGTATGTTCAAGACAATGTTGAAGATAGAAATCGTAAATGTAATTTTAAGTAGAACTTGTAACATAGAATTTATAGATGTATACAATTCAAGAATTTCCATGGCAATAGTATAAAATTACTTAAACATATGAGTCTATGTATATAGATTCAAACCTAACAGCAATAAATGTTTGGCATAAAATAAACAAAAAACTTTACTAAATACATTTAAGAATACCCCACAAAATAAAAGATCATAAGAAGTTCAATTCAGCATTTTGAAACATCAAATTCTTCCTAGAGTTTTTTATATGATTGTATAAACATGACAGAAATAAGCTTTATAACTTAAAAAAGTTTAAGAAAATATCTTAAATACAGGAGTTTAAATTTGTAAACATCTCTCATTACTAAGTCAGCACATAGTACATAGCATTGCCCACATGATTAACCTACATCATCACTGCTGTTGAAATCACCCAACTATCTTATGTGGGAATAGAAAACAATGAATCTTATGGATATGATGGTCTAAGCATGTGTAGTTACCCAGACTACAAATAATCCTGTGTGCTGTGGCCCTCATTTGCTCAGCTAAGTTGGACAGGTGAAGAAATTCCATGTAAGTGCTCATGAAATTCCATGTAAGTCCTAAAATTCTTCCAAATGAACAAAACCAGACATAAGAGAAACTGCAGAGGAACACCGGCTACATATAAACACTAATACCTGGAATAACATTCCACTTAATCAATAACTTGTTTCCCATCAATCTCAGCAGTTCTTGTGTAAATTTAAGTGCTACAACCTCCCTTCTAGGTCATGTTTTCTAAATCTCTTGGAATCATTGCTATCATCTAAACTTTCTCTAGTTTCTCTCTCATGATATCTACGAAGCATGGGAAATTATTAATCATTCTACTGAAGGACCTGTGACTGAAATTTAAGGACTTGTGAGTGAAATTTGGTTGTTATCAATTGTTATTGATATAACAATCTGTATAACAATCAAATATCAATTTGATTGTTATTTGATTGTTATACAGATTGTTATCTGTATTTTGTATAAAGGCATGTGCAACCCAAAATTACATTTTTTTCAGAGAGGCACAGCAGCTATTGGCTTCTACCCAGTGTATGATCTTTTTCTGAACCCTACACTCTTTTGTTCAGTAGTACAACCATACAATATACATCCCATCCCATATTCCTGCCTATGGAAGGAAATACTATCTGTAGGTGTTTTAGACTTACTTAAGTCGCCTTTCCATTGACATTGCACAAATATTTCTCCACCTTCTGTCCAGATTGCGTGTAGCCTGCTGGATAGAGTCACACTCTGCTTCTGTGGCACAAGCATCACAGTCATGAAGAAGTACTTCACACAGATTGAGAACAGATGCCACGCCAGTGCTGTGTTTCTCTATGTCCCTCTGGAGGTCCTGCAGGTGAACAGATTAGCTCTTAAGAGAAATTGCAAAACATGCATCCATGCAAATGTATTGATCTTTCACTTATTTAAAAAAAGAAGAAAGCTTGCAAACAGAAGAAAAACATCCAGTAATACCAATTAAGAGAATGCATCTACGCAGGTGGTGATGCAATGTTATCAACAAGGCCAGGAGAACCTGGCAGCATGCACAGCTCTCCCAGCGACTATGAACACCAAACCATTAACTGGGACAAACTGCCAGAGCTCTGCATGCTCAGCTGAGCATCTTTCACACACATTTAATCAATGTCACCAATAAATGGTAGAATTGTTCTCAGCCCTTTCCCATTATCACAGAGATAAAGCAGAAGTTAGTAAGAGAAGTGTGACAGGGAAATACAATCTTATGTACTGCAAGGGGTTGGCAGAGGGACCCTTCATGAACATGCTGCTCCCCAGGTGAGATAGCTCCAAAGCGGCACATTTGACACGGAGATTGGCAGCAGCACATGTTGAACAGTGCACGAGTAGGAGATTTTTCTTCCTTCAAGTTTCCAGTTCCATAGTATTTTCATTGGAAAAGGAAAATTAAAATTCCAGACACCTAAAGAAAACGCACTCACACTGTCTTAGCACTTATTTTATGTGATCAGTATTATTATTCCTGACGGTTTCTTGGTTTCAATGGTTTGTTCTACACTGATGATAATGTTTCCTCTAGAATTACTATTTCACCTTAGTTTTGACCTCCAGATTCAAGTTAAGACAAACCACCAAAGTAACTGGCTGCTGTTGTTGGATCAGTCCAATGAAAAGAAACTCTGCTTTACTTCTGTCTACATTTGTAATAAATCACCAGAATATTAGATGGATAAATCAGTATGGACAATAAGAAAGCCAAGACAACCTAATTCCAATTGTGACAAAGAAATACTAATGTAACTACATCAAAAAGTGCTATATTGCATCTAGAATACTAGGTTCTTTTCTGTTTCAGATGAAGAATGGAACCAGAAAGACAATTAGAGATGTGGAGGTTTGTGTAGGAGAATGTGGTAGCTTGAGGATGAGTAAACTGCTCCATAATTTTGCTATTGAAGTAAACTGTGGCATGCAAAGGGAAACGTAGTGTGCCTAAACATATTTAAGGTCTAACTAGAGGAACTCTTCTTATAGACTCTTCAACATGATGTGAAAGTGTCTTCCAGGAGGAAATGAGATCTGAATGTTGAATTAAAACACTCAGGAAATTGGAAATAGAGAAAGGTGGACCTATATCAACCTTTTTTTTTTTCTGGTTGCTTGTAATAACTGGGGTTTCACTTAATGAAGTAATCTAGCTCATCTTCTCAACTAGGAAGTTATTTTGTAAACATCTACTTGAGAACATAGAGTGGAAAATCACAATCTTTTCTTTCTCAGCAACGGCCCTCTCACTTCACTTGCCTGAAAAATATTTTCATTGTGATGTCAAAGTGCTTATTTTCCTATCTGCCCTGAAATATTATAGAAGGGATACTATAATCCGATGTCATACTTTATGAAACACACACTCCAGACAGCTAAGAAACTTGAGGTTAAGTAAGTTCAGGTAACACGATCTCCTTTTTAATGGTTTGGAGTAAAGCAGTAGTAAGAACTGTGGGTCCTGAGCACTCGTAAGAGTTACACTTTTTTAATTCACCTACAGAACATTTCCACAAGCAGTGTCCAGACTATTTCTTCTTCATAATCCAATATTTATTTCCCAGATTTTAAAGTTTATTATGTTTATTAGAGAACATTAAGCCTTTGGGTTAGTTCACAAAGGAGTGTCACTTTTATGCACTGCTGTAACCCATATACAACCTCTTTTTTTACTTTATTTGCCCAGAAGCTAATTTTTTAATAAGTTTTTTTCACATTTCAAGAGGCAGAAGATTGAGAAAAAAAAACCAAACAAACAAGTAATCCTTTAAATGAAGTTCATTAGCCCAGGAAAATAGTGCATTGAAGTTACTCTACTTTCCCCCATGATATCCAGGTTCAACTGCCTTTTAAATTTCACTAGAGACCAGCAATCTGTAAAGCTGATGTTTCGCTGAAGCAGATGCTGAGAAGTAGACAATGGAGTTTCATAAATGGAATTTGTTCCCTCTCTTTCACAACGTAACATTTTAAACTTAATTTTGCGTATGAACAACTAGGAACATAACATGACCTCTGTGGAAGACCAAACATGGAAAAGAACACAAAGTCACTAACAGAAGACACAGGAAACAAATATTTGAGAAGGTAGCCTTGTGAGGTGTGGTGGACAGGGATATAGCCTCCAACTAATAAAAATACTGGTTGCCATGCATTGAAAGTGGGTGGGTTTTTAAAATTATTATAACAACCATGTCTTGTATGATTATCATATCAAATAATGACCGTGTTTCCAAATATGGCACCCTCCCATGGTATGATTCACCTCTATTTCTTCCCTTTAGAGTTCAAATTAAACCACTCTCACTTCTACAGAATATCACTGCATGCTGTCACCACAAGGAAACAGTGGAAGGCAGAGATATACCAGCCTCTGTGCCCAAAATAAATCCCCTAAGAAGTGGTTGTAACAAACTATGGGATGGTTGCACAGGGATTCTAGTAAATAATTTCAACTGTCTACTTTGTTGATAGCAATGTTTAGCCCTTCCCAGCACTTTATTGTCTCAGAAACACCATTTATTAGTGACACTTCTGTGTTATAAATTATTATCCCTATGTAAATTCTATATAAAATATTAATAAGCAATTCTGAACAGAGAAGTAGCAAATCAGGTGAGGAGCTGGCAAAATCTCTGAGGGAGTTCTTTGCTCTCAGTCCTACCCTCAGCTTAAAGGAGCAAAATGCTCATTTGTACTCTTCATAAATTATCCACAAAATATCCTGTCTTTCCTCTTCCCACGCATTTCTTTCTCCTCTGGAGATGTCCAGGAGAACATCTAACTCATCTCCAGTGGGGAACAGAAAGGTATTTTTGCCAATAAATAACCAAAAGGAACACAAAGGACAACAGTTATCTCCAGCAATGTGCTTCTAGGTAAAACTCCACTGGGCAGTGAAGTGTAACAGGAAGGAGAAAGTATAGTAAATCATCTTAGAAGTAACGTAAGTTTCAATGCCAAAAACTGGCCAACTTCCCATTTTTCTACATATTTTAATCTAGCACTGCATAAAGGCTTTGTGTAGCATAAACCAACCAGTTTTAACTTCACATGTATAGCTCATGCATCTTCACGTGCAAAGTGACTCTCAAACAAGCTGCAAAATAAAACTGAGTTAGAAAGGTTGCTAAAAATAGTAATTTTCAAGCATTTGCAAAATTTGCAAGATCTAATAGGTGTCAGTTTTGCCTCTGGGAACAGACAATTCAAACAAACAAAAACCACAAGCCCCAAAGGAAAACAATTGCAGTAACTCGTTCAGGTTACATCTCTTGGTGCCTTACCTTTCTTGGAAATGTCAATCAGCTCCCAGTGGATTCGATGTCAAGGCCAGCAGAAGGCTCTATAAGTGACACAGTAAGTACCACTTGCCTTGATATTTAAGCATTTTGCCTCATGCCCTCTCAACTGAACTGGGTATGGGCAGCCCAAGGCCACTCTATTTTGGCTCTCCCCATGTCACTGTTCACCTGGTAAGTGTGTTGTATTTTACCTGCTGTTCATTTAGCTTCCTTTGTATCTCCTCAGAGTCACAAGTTTCATAGACGATAGGTTTGGACAGCTCTGACTCAATGTGGGCAAGCCAAGACCTCAGACTACTCATGTTTTTATCCAGCTGCTGCACTGCAACAAGGGTTTCCTTCAACTTCTTTACCCTGTAAAGAAAAAGAAATGGCAGTATTAACTACACCCTGAAGAAAAATTTTCACAGCATGTGTTTCAGGAAGTTTTCAGAGAAACTTCACTTAGATGGTGAGTTCTGTTGTAAAGTATTCCTTTATTATGCAACAGAAGTATATTTTATGTGCATGGAGTCCTGCATTC
>WAAE01000417.1:0-39290 GCA_013400495.1 Nicator chloris
AAAAAAATTAAAAAAATAAGAAATCAGGAACTGAAAGAAGTGGAGCAGGGTGAAAAGAGTAAACAGGTATGATGGACAATAGAGAGAAGTAATGAACAAGACCAAACCCAGACATAAAAAAAGGAAAAAGTAATAGTTTGCCAAAATGGAAACACAGTTCTACATTCTTCAAGCCATTATCTCTTTCTGAAGGGAAATATTTAAACAGCAAACAAAAACCAAAGATACTGTGATATCTCCCTTAGGATGTCTTCCAGCAGATGACTGTATGGGGCTCCATCAGTACTGGGCTGTTGTCCTATATGGACAGGGATTTGTTCTGTGCAGGATACCCAGGGCATCCCTAGGAAGGGAGGATGCCTGCCCATCTTCTCACCCTGGGGTTTTGGCCCTCATACAGGCTGGGGTCCCAGAGCTCCATAGGGAAGAAATTGGGATGACAAAACTATAAGGATTTTTTTGGCTGCTTGTCTTGCTGGTTATCCAGGCATTGCTCTATCCTTCCTCTTGCTCTTCCTGGAAATCAGGAGCAAAGCAGTGGCTGCCAAGCTCTCCTTCCTGCCTCAGTGATTGCAAAGCTCCTCTCAGTGGGATCTAGGAGGAGAGGAAGAAGCCAGTGTAAGTGTTAGGGATCCCAGGACATCATCCTGACCCCCTCCTTTCCTTTCCCATGGAAATTATTCCAGCTGCTGGTTTTGTATTTTAGCTTAAGGGTCTTTGTGTTTGGGCCTAACTATGGTGAAAATTAGGTCTTCAAGTACAAAGAAAAGGGGAAGATAGTAATACTAGCAATACTAACAACAGCAATAATAACAATAGCAATAATAATAATTTAGAATATGTTATTTTGCAGAATTATTCAGTGATAAGACAGCTGGCAATGGAAAAAAGGGCAAGAAAATATTCTGGTGTGCTTTTAAATACCAAGGTCTGAGATAGTCAGTTTTTCCCAGGGAAAAACACTTCCTACTTCAGTCGTATTATGTTTTCTTCTCAATGCAAATAAAAAATCTCAGAGCTCCTACTGACATCAAGAGATTCTTCAAAACAAATGCTGATATGAGGTTCCTCACCTTCCAGAGATAGGCTTTAATTTTGAACACATTTTGTGTGTTCCCAGTTTCAACCCCTCAAACTCCAGAAGAAACTAATCCAAGCTACAGCATGGAAAGGCAAACACCCACTCTAAATTAAGGCTTTAAAATCATCTCTATGACTACTCAAAAAGAAACAGAGGATTTTTGTTATTGTCATTATATGACTTGAAATATAGCTGGAGAATCTAATCTAATATGCCACCCTGCCTTGCAGTGCTGAAGTCCATCAAACCAAATTAAGTAACCAAGGGGAATTAATTAATCCCTTTTGCTACTACCAAGTTTGAGAATAAGTGTTTGGAGTTGTTTTTAAACTTTCAAATGGGCAGCTGAGAGAAATTATTTCTTTTAAACTAACATGCAATTTAAAAAAATATGCACGTTGAAAATAATGTTTTCTATGTATTGATCTAAGACTACTTAGGTTTCCTCCTCATGTTTAAATTTTTCCTATTATTATCTTTTTCTCTCTCTATCATTCCAGATGTTGGAGTAGAATATAAACATTATTTTATTGCCTTGGCCTAATGTAAGCCAAGGCAATAAAATGTTTAGAATGGAACCTAGGTATGGAAGCACCTATGGAAGCTATGAACTACAAAGCCCTTTTCTTCTCCATTAACACTGACATAAGACTACAGCCTTTTGCTTCTGTTACTTCTTGTCTTGGCTCTGCAATTGTGAAAAACAGCATCTTTCTACAAATTTGTATATTTGTGATAATTTCTGCACTCAGGTGTCTTTTCTTTAGGCCAAGGGCCTAAAACACCAATGTTTTTCTACCAACATTTTATTACAGGTCATGTTGATTAGAGTAATGATCATTCACTCAATCTCCCCTGAAGTTTTCAGTTTCTGCACATCTTTTCTATAGTGTAGTGTAGAAAGCTCTGCACTGCAGTTCATGTGAAGCCTTGTCAATGCTCAGACAACTTTCTGTATTTTATGGGTGATACTTCTGCTTTTATGTTTGCTTTTCCCATGACATCATGAATACGACATGATTTGTTCAACTGTTGTAACTCTTCATCTCTCTGAAGAACTATTACTTATTCTTCACCTTGTCTTTGTGCTCTTAAATTTTCCTTTCTCATTCTGGCATCTCATTCTTTCTCTTTTTATGTTATTAAAGATTTTTCCCAACCATGTAACCAACGTACCAGAATTGGTTTGAATTCTTATCTTCTTCTCTGGTATCTTTGCAAGTGCCTCTACAGGTTTAATAAACATAGATTCTATTACACTAGGAAGGTTATTTGTGAAAATGTTAAAAGATTTGGGTGATACTCCTGCAGAATTACAGACAAAATATTATTCTTTTTGAAGATGGAATCACTGAATCACTACTTTTTCTCTCAGTTGATATCCACTGGATATCAGTTTCATCATATAAACCTCCCTCTCTCCCTTCTTTTTCTTTTGCTGTCTCACAAAGTCCCTGTGCATCCCTTTCTCTCTGTCATGTTTTTTTCACAACTGACAACACAGGACAGGAACAGGAAAATGCCTTCTAAGGTTTCACAGTTCAGTGTTTCTCACTGCCTGACTGCAAGTCTGCTGGACCCCATTTCTCCTGCTTCTTTGCTTTGCTGCTAAGCTGATACAAAATGCACAAAGCAGCATCTCATTTTTTCCTGGGGCCTGGTAAAATGCATTTTCTTATTAAAGAACATAAATAGTTTCCTAGTATTGTCCCACCAACGATGAACCCAGTCATTTCCTCCTTCCTGGATGTACAAAATAATTTGTCCAGCCATATCAGACTCCCTTTGTCTCATTATTCAGAGATAATGGAGACATGCTACTTGAGGGGAAGGGGAACAAACCAAAAATCTAGTCCAGATATATTAGTAAAATTGAGAAGAATAAAGAACTAAAGTCTAGGCGATTCAAAGGCACCCAATGCAGTAAAATCCCTTCTTTATTGTTGTGTGCCATTCACTGAGGTTTTATTTTGACTAATATATTTGTATATATACTTGCAAATCCTAGCTAACATTTCCAGACCACATTTAGACCACCTACTGCAGCACCTGATGCAGATTCATTGCATTATTACATC
This sequence comes from Nicator chloris, assembly GCA_013400495.1. NCBI lineage: Eukaryota > Metazoa > Chordata > Aves > Passeriformes > Pycnonotidae > Nicator > Nicator chloris. Next base: position 3,160 of record WAAE01000417.1, read on the forward strand.
TATTGCCAAAAAGCAACAAGCAATATAAACAAAGACAATAAGAATCTCATCACAGATGAGATACACCTCACCTAATGTAAAGTATTCAGGGTTAGCATCCATAGCTGAGATTTTCTAGACTCCTCTTAGAGACAGTAGACAGAAATAGGAATTTCTCAGTGGTGTTTTGTCATAGCCTAAATTACATGTTTCAAAAGGACTAGATGAATCATGGCTTTCAAACACTTTTTGCTTTCCCTTAGTCATAAAATGAACCAACATGATTGGTTTATCCATCAATATCCAGATCCTTCCTCAGCTTCACTGCCCTTTCTTTGGACCTGCTCTAACACCTGAGTGTCCTGCTTGTAGTGAAGGGCCCAAAACCGAACTCAGTGTCCGAGTCACATCTTGTCCTACTTTTCTTTGCTGACCTGATGGGAATAAACACAGCCCCTGGAAGTGTCACCACTCCCTGGTGGCTGTATTAAGTGCTCAAGCCCCTTCCCTTTGTACTAAATGTCAGCAGAGGGGTAAGACCCAGCTGGATAATGTCAGATAACTCTGACTTTCCAAACTGGGTCACAGAGGACAAAATATTAATTATAAGTTCATTTGACTAACTTTACTGTAAGAGGCAGCCTTCTGAGTTGCTCACTTAAGTTGCAGCAATGTTTTACCAGGAAAGGGAAGACATTTATCAGGCAAGGAACTTTCAGAGTAAATCACTTGATAATAACATAAAGCATGTCTTTGAAGGTACAATACAGCATCCTTGGAAATTCAGGGGAGTGGATGTGACTTACGCAGATTTCAGCAGGATTTAATACATCACTGTGCATGGGCAGAGGGTGAATGAGATCAGTGAAGGCAGAGAAAAGAACCGGGGACTTGGTATGAAGAAGTCCAAAGATGTAACCTTTAAGCGTTGCAAGTACACAGAAATCATTGCTGGTAAACACAGCATGAGAATCTAAAGAAGGGAAGTGTCTGTTGTTATTTATCCATGCTTTTCTTGACCTTGATTCTGGGTTGGTACAATAAATGGTAGCTCTGGAAAAAATGAGATTTGGTCAGGATACACAGGGTCAGACCCTCCATTTGGAGCAGGCAAACCTTAATTGTACTAGTTGAAACAACTATAATATCAGAAAATTGCAAATGGTATTTGCTAGCTGGGAATAACTAACTGATGAGGTGACAGATTTCCAAGATTCAGAAAGACTAAAAACAAACCCTGAATTAAGCAAAACCCCTCAATTTTTTTAAAGGAACCGGTGGGGCTGTGAACGAGCAATACAAAACTACATCCATGTATATTACTCAGTATTTATGTGTTACATACATACAGAACCATTAACAGCATCCAGCACAGAGCCAGGCCTCAATAACAGCCCCTGGTAGATGAACGGAGAGAGGGGGAACAGCCCTATGATCTGAAATGAGGAAAGGCCACAAAAAGCTCAACAGAATAAATGTGCTGAATATAGGGAAGAACACTGATAGGTGATTTCACTACCATTTCAGATAGCTTAAGAGGAAGTGCAGCTCTTTAGAGTGACCCAGCTGGTTTGCCTCTGAGAATGCTCTTCAACATTGGTCCATTGGTTTTCATGGATCAACTCCAAAGATAGATCAGGAAGGAACGATCTGCTGTTTTTAAACAGGAAAAAACAGTGAGATGGTCTCTCATTTCCAAGGACAACCCGAAAGCAAGCAGCAAGCACTCAGCTTGCTTCACCAAGTGGACAACACACCAGAGAGTCCAGAGGAGACATAAAAGAAACACCTGTCATTTTGGGACATTTTGTTTGGAAACATTTCCTTTCTGACTGGACATTTAACATTGTTCCATATCAAGTGGCTGCATATTCTGCAGTGTTAAGGGGCACAGATTCTTCAGCTTCTGTAAGCTTCAATATCTGTTAGCATGGCCTAAGCCAGCACAGTGCAAATGTGTGACTGAAGACATGACCACTTTGCAGCATGAGATACAAGTGGGCAGACTGTATCAAATCTTCAGCACTCAGAGGGGTTGAACTGTGTGAAACAAGCTGAGAGAGGCTGGCTTCTCTTCTGGCCTCTAGATTAGGACACCACGAGAGAGAACAAGTGCCCCAGAACTGGGATTGGTCCTACTGTGAATGTGGTGTGATGGACCTACACATGCTGAAAAGTAGGAGAAGTAGTTGGGGGGCTGATGTGCAAATGCCACCATTTTTTGCATGCATTAAGTGTGTAATTACACTCACTTTGTCTCCACATTATATCCTAATTGACTAGTATATCAGCAAACCTTCCATATAAAATGATGAATTTCTGCCATAATCTTCACCTCAAAGTTTTCAGTTATTTGGGATCTTGTTATTTATTTCTTTTGCCTTCAGATGTTTCTGCACAGACAGGAATTACAGGAATTTCCACATTTGGCATAGAATTATCTAGACACAAGAGTTTTAAGATTATGAAAAATATTCATCATAGGAAAAAGAGTAACAAAAGATATCTCAAAAGGCAAATTGTGATTCAAGCTTTTTGCCAAGACAGGTTTTACTGATACACTTAGATAAGCAATGGCATATCTATATATGAAATCTATAACAAGTTCCTCTGCATAAAGGAATTATAAAATATCTGCCCAAACATCAACAAAGCAGCCTTTTTCTAGTGAAAACATCCACCAGCACTAGTCTGGAAAATGAATACTAAGATCCATCATTGATATTGCTGGTTTGGAGTCCTTCTTTCTGTCAAAAGGCTTTCAGTGACAGTTCATCAGCATTGGTCTCCACCTTTTTCTTCATTGTCTCCCAAGGATATATTCCCTTTCTGATGAAATTCACACAGACCTTTGAAATCTACTAGCAAATCATCAACTGCATGACAATACAAGTTTTCCAAGGAGGCACCATTTGTTTCCAGAGTCTGGAATGCCATTCTGTGGAATATGGATCCACCCTGATACAAGTTTCTTTCAGAAACTTCAGTGAAATTGCACATCATGTAATTCAAACAGGAAATTTAGGGAGAGGTGCCCTCAGCTTTGAAAACAGATGCCTCATAAATAGCATTCAGACCTTGGAAAACCTATAGACTCCAGAGGACTTCAAAGAGCATAAAAAGAAGAAACATTAATACATTGTTTGGAGAAATTTGGTGTCAAAAAAAAAGAGTAGATATTAAAAGCAAACATGAAAAAGAAGTAAGGGTTGTTTTGAAGAGTTGCTACAGTGTTAAGCATTGGGAAGTGGTAAAACCTCCTCAGTCATTCTTGTTGCTTCATTTTCCTCTGTTGTTACTAATATCCAAGCTACTATAGTGATTTAATTTTACTTTATTGCACTGCTTTTCCAGTCCTTCTAATCAGATAAACATTTCTGACAGTGTTGAAAATTGAGGTGACAACCATTTTCAAGACAGGCTAGGCAGAGAATATGAGCTACACAAGTTATAAACAAGAAGGAGGAGGGGAAAAAAGAAGTGTATTTTGCATTCCTTGGAGTCGGACCAGGGAAGAAGGACTCCAGTTCTCGCTGCTGAGAAGCATTTGAGGCAGTGGGGAGTTGGCTCAGTGCATGACTATCCATAAATTTGGCTCCAACACAAAACTGGCTCTCTGATTACATTAAACAAGAGGATGGATGCCTTTGTGGTTCTTGTCCTTGAACTCTGCTCAGGAGGGTGATTGGTCTGAACCTCCTGGTCGACCTTTTACAGAGCACATAGCAAAGGCCTGCTTTGTGTGGGGAGGGCGTGTCGTGAAAAGCCAGTTTATTTAGTCCAACAGCAATACAACCATAGAATTGCAGAACTCTGCCAGAGCTGCTTTCCTTTCCAGAATTCCACACGGTATTGGCACACCTACCCTGGTTCCTGAATGCTGAAGGACGGACAGATCATCTCATTCAGAGGTAGCTTGGTGTACTTTATTACACTCCTACACCGAACAGAACAGTCTCGATCTCCCTCTATTCCTCCTTTGCCTGTTTCTAAAAGGAGAATTTCTTCTCCATTCCTTTTTCTTCCCCTTTGCATCTTCTTCTGAATCAGTTTACAACAATATCACATGCTAAAATAAAAAAACTGCTATTTTTTATCTTGTTACCTTCTACTAAATCTCCTACTTGTCGCTTTCAGGCACCAAACCCTCCCTGACACCCTTGTTTGCCATATGTTTTGCCAGCATAACCTTTGCTGGTAACACCACATCCTTCAGAGAGCATTTTGGGAAAGCAACACAAGCAGGTTATTTTTGGTAGAGCGCATTTTGTCACACCAGGGAAGAAGAGGTTACAATGCAAGGACAAATATTTCATGATTTCCAGGGGACACCAATCTGTTTCGGAGCTGTAAATGCAGGTGCAAAGAACGCTCGTGGCATCATCCACAGCAGGGTAGCAGAGAAAGCCTGTAGTGAACTCTACAGTGAGAAACTTTGATGACTTGGGCTCAAGCTGAGAAAAGTAGTTGTACTGAAATCACAGAATAAAGTAGAAAACAATGTATCTTCCTACTCAATTGTTGTCTCTGGGTAGTTTCTAAGTATTCTGAATATCAGGTCAGAATCTCTTTTATTTGCAAGTGAGTCCCTATTGCTTTACATTAGCAGAGTATTTGGCTCTCTCTTTCACACAGGGACAGGTGATATTAAATCTAACACCTAATATCACTCTTGGTTGCACAGTGATAAATCTGAAGTTACTCTTTTGAGCTTAGAGTAGTACTGAGTGCAAATCCAACAGGTTTGTCCCACTTTTACAGGGAGATAACAGAAAACAAGCTGTGCTTTGGTGCATTAAGAACAGAAGAACAATACAGCAAAATTACTAACTTTGAACATAAATTACTTGGATTATACAAGTATAAGAAATTAAAATCTTCAGAGGCAAGGAGAGAAGAGTTAAGACACTCTGCCTGGAATTGCAATCTATTTTTTTTTCCCAGTAGAAGCTGCCCTGGACCTGATATGCCAGCTGCTGTCTGATATATGTCTCCTGCCTCCCCTTATGCTTCATGTATATGCTTATATATCACTTTGCAGTCAGCCAGCAGCTTGAAAATGTCACAGTGATAGCCTGCTTGGTGACACCCCACACCCTCTGTGCTCATGACTGAATGTGTAGGTCCCAAATCTACGTATATGCACGAAAAGGCAGAACAAAGAGGGTGGTTTACAGTGAGATTCTTGAGCAGTGCTACGACAGTGAGCTCTGGAGTGAGACAATACAGATGTTTTTGCCTGTCTGGGGCCTGTAGGGACAGAAGAGACACCACAGTCATGTTGTTGGATACTCTGCCCTTTACAGGCCATGGATTTTCACTGGCTGATTCACAGATTAATATCTTCAAGGCCACTCAGGCCACAGAATGATATTGAACTAATAACTTACGTTTGACTCATAAATCTTTCAGGAAGGTGTCTGTAAGATTTCAAGAAATAGAAAAATTCACCCTTTTTCTCAGTGCTTTCTTCCAAATCTTGATTGCTAAAAAATTCTCTTTTTTTATCACTTGCATTGTTACAGAGTAATTGTACAATTGTAAACACTCATTAAAATTTACTCCACTAGATTCAAAACCTCTTTTAGTGCCTGATTTTTGCTTCTCATTGAGATTCTTGTGAGCAATAAACGTATTGCTTCTTTCTGATAAGCTGAACAGAGGGATTTCTGCAGCAAGGCTTTGGCCTTGTATGAATCATGAGCCCAATATACTTTAAGGTATTTATCTTCCATGATTTAAAGATGGAAAAGAGAGAGGTCTTCCATGCTGTTGCTTCTTGTTCTTCAAATGTAGACAAGATCACAGAAATTAGCTCAAGCCACCAATTTCCAGGATGGGTGAGGTCAGCCATGGGTTGCTCGTCACAGAGGTTTTACAAAGAACTACAGCTGATGAGACATTTTTGCAGAAGTGGAAAGACACATTCAGTGTCAAGGAGTCAAATGGCCTACCCAGGAATTTCAGCCAGTATATGAAAGGAAGCTAAAGTCCCTGTACAGTCAACAGAGGAAAATTAAATGACACCAAAAGGCAAGTTAGTAAGCCTAAGAGACGTATTCCTGTGCTCTCCTTCAACAGCTAAACTCTGTTTTTCCATGGGGTGATCAGACCCTCTCACATTCAGTGAGTTCCCACATGGACATCCCAGCCTGGAAACAGTGGGGCTCAGGGAAACTCCAAATATAAATCCAAGGAAATCTTGTATAGCAAACATTCTGCCTTCACAAAGATTAATGTACTATTCAAAACAGATGCCTGATAGTGGAAAAATCAACAAAGAATGAGTTCTAACCACAGCACTATGCCATGACCCCAGTGGAAGGTTAACTTCTCAGCAGAGATTTTTCAATATCTATCTGTGGCAAAGACATCAGTTAGAAGTAAAGTGGGCATGAGTTTAATTTTCATTGTACTTGTGTATATTTACAAGGAGACAGACCACGCTGATTTAATTTTTATTCTGAAATAATTTTTTTCCTTTATTTATGTCAAACTAATGTGACTTCTAAATGGAGAAAACCCCTTTATAGCTCAATATTACTAGGTGTATTTCTCTTTATAGATAATATTTGCAGTGCAAGATGTTTTTAAATCTTTTTTCCTCAGTGATAAAAACTCAGCATTTCCAACCTTTTCTGGCAGTACATTTTAGATGATGTTCTGTTTCTCTAAGGAATCCAAATAATATGTCTCTGCCAGAAAATGGCAATTTTGCAATATCAGCTCACTGGCAGAGTACAGAGAATTGTTAGAAACACATGATCACAAAATCACAGAATAGTTGGTGTTGGAAGGGACTGCTGGAGATCATCCAGTCCAAGCTCCCTGCCAAGGCAGGGTCCCCTAGAGCAGGTTACACAGGACCTCATCCAGGTGGGTTTTGAATATTTCCAGAGAGGGTGGCTTCACAACCTCCCTGGTCAGTCTGTTCCAGTGCTTTTCCACCTTCAATGAAAGGAAATCCTTCCTCATGTTGAGGTGGAACATGCTTGCTTGTGTTTTAGTGCATGGTCATTACTCCTCAGCCTGTCACTGGTCACCACTGAAAAGAGTCTGCCATCCTCTTGACACCCAGTTCTGAGGTATTTATATGCATTGATGAGGTCCCCTCTCCTCTTCTCCAGACTAAACAGGCCCAGCTCCTGCAGCCTCTCCTCTGACCCCACACTGGAGCAGGCGAAGGGTGTGAGGAGCCCTCCCCCTGAGGAGGAAGGAGCAGCAGTGACAGCATGTAATGGACTGACACTATTCCCTGTCCCCCTGTGCCACTGCTGGGAAGAGGGAAGAAAAATCAGAAGTGAAGTTATGCCCTGAGAAGCAGGACAGTGTGAGTAGAAGGTGTTTTAAGATATGGGTTTCTTTATTATGATCCTACTCTGATTTGATTGGCAAGAAATTTTTTTTCCTAAGTGAGGTCTGTTTTGGCCACAACAGTAACTGATGAGTGATCCGTCTCTGCCCTTATCTCAATGCACAAACCTTCCATTATATTTTCCCTCCCCTGACCAGCTGAGGAGGGGAGGGCTAGATCAGGTTTGCTGGGCACCAGGAGTCCATCCAGGGCAAACCCACCACAGCAGGACACTTCAGAGGACATCTGAGAATTAGTTTTTGAAGTTAAAAAAACACGGAAGATTGTGGCAGGTGAAAATTCAAATGATGGAATATTGATAGAGAGTGTTAATTAACAGAGAGTGTTTATTCGTGCTACATAGTGCATGTAATCAGTTACAATTACTAAATGAGGATTTGATTGCCCACTGTTCCAAAGCATACCAGCACTTCACATCATAAAGACAGGGACTCTGTCCATTTGTATTTGCTAAGTACAAGCAGAATGGCCTCTGGGATGAGCACAAAACAGTACTAGAATAGAAATAGCAAATTTAAATATTCATAGAAATGCTACAACATCCTTTATGTCTGGATCTCAGGAAAGAAGGGTGTTGGTTATTTTCTTAGGGAGAAGAGAAAATTTTTGAATGTGATGTAGTCCATTGCATCTAATTTTAGCCACAGAATGAATCATTTTCTGGAAACCTCTATCTCCTCCTTTGACTCCAGAGGGTATGCAGAAGACTAGGACAGATTATGTGACTAATATTTCAAACACTAAATTTACATAAAATGACACAAATCCCTTATCTTCAGAAAGTTTCTTCAATGGACTGCCTCATCATAGAGTCTAATTAGGAAATTTAATTTGGGTGATGTTGTAGAGGAAGACTCCATATATGAATATTTATAGGAAGCCTTCGGTAATCAGAAAAATCTTTCAGCATGCTTTCAACTTGTAACAAGACCTGGTCATGTGCTTAAAACTAAGAGGAATCTTTGTATTTTCTTAAATCTTGGTAGCCATAAGAGCATTCTTCAGTGTTTCCCCAATAAAAGTTTGAGCTCCAGAGATGAATCAGCAATGTAGCACTGTGTTACACAGCATTACTCCAGCTCCTATTTCAATGTTTGAAAAAAACTGACAAGACCCAGGGATCCTAAAGATTTCTGAACTAAATTTTTCTCAAAACTTCCTGATTTAAACCAATTCCATTCCCAAACTCTCCTTGTAACATTTTTTCAGCCTGACTTCACAAGACAGAATTCATATTTGTCTACCTTAGAGAGAAAAGATATGTTTAGATTATTCAGAAATTTTCCCTGTAGTTATGTTTATTGTTCTGAATTATAACTTCCTGGGCAGCTCTTTGATTTAATAAGGAAGAAAACGATTTCCAAATAAAGCATTGCATATCTCGTACTAGTCAGTTGAGTTTGCTTGTAGCTCACTTCCAGAGAGGAATAATCTCTACACACTCTCTTTCAGCATCTCACCTGTCCTTTGCAGTTTAATGCCCAGCATGTCTAACAGGAACACAAGGACAATAAAAAGTAGATCTGTGTGAGCATCGCCAAATTGACAGCTGAAGTCTTCAACCACATTCATGCATATCATTTAAATAAAATTCAAGGAAGTCCATGACATTGTACCCAGAGGAAAACGTTTGGACTCTGCACTACACGAAAACAAAACTCATTGTGCAATTTCCCCAGCAAGAGCATTCACTGTGTGCCCCAGTGCCCGAGTGGCTGTGAGTGTGAGCTGTTGTAGTTGGGCTTGTTGCCATCCCAGCATGTGCAGCTTGAGATTTTTAGCATTGTTTTGTTTCTTGCAGCTGTATATTCTCTTGCTGAACATCAAAAATCTTGAACTAGCGCCAATCAGATACAGCTGAATTGCCTTTACTGAAGTAAGAAAAATTATCAGCATGCAATTTATTATTAGAATAGACCATTCTAAATTTTTACTTCCATCACAGCAGACAGCTATATCCATTTTAGTATAAAAACTCACTCAGCACAAATAAAAGGAACAGCAGATTAGCTGGCTTTAAAACCATATCCTATTTTCAGCTGGACTCACTGGAGAGTGGACCTCAAGGATAGCCATGTCCAGGGCATTTAGTTGCACTTGGGGAACTCTTTTCTCTCCCACACCCTGAATAAAACCAATAAAATAAACTTCTGGGGCTTAGGAAGCTCACTTCAGTGAGATTAATATTTTATTATTTGAGAGAACTACAACCACCCATTTAGCAGGGGTAAGCAGAAAACAAAAAATTATTTCTACTGTAGCTGTAAGTTTACCCCTGGGCTCCCTGGATCCTATACCAATGGTGTTTTACAAGTTGTTTAAAATAAGTTTTTAAAGAAAACAAAGCAAACAAAAAACAGTCACCACAAAAAAAAAAAAAAAAAAAAAAAAAAANGCCAAACCAACACTACCAACATACAAGTATCGATGCTCTGCATGCAGGATACGGTAACCACTTGCCACTTTGGGAATTATCTCCAAGAGCCTAAGGATTTGCAAGTGTTACAATCAGGAAGCAGAGGAGAACACACCCTGAGGGGCCTTGGGAGGACTAAGGTCTGTTCTAATCTCCTGTAAACCCTTTCTTCCCCCCACAGTGCCAAGTCATTTGTGGGATTCTAATGAACTCCATTAGGATTGCTGACTGCATCTTCTAGTTATTTAACTAACCACTTAACAAAGGAAGCAACCTAAGTCACTAAACACAAACATCCTCATGATAGTTCAAACAAGTTGCAGAAAGAAAGAAAAATTGTTGAAGTTTAAGGTTTTTTTAAAATAAAACCAACTCAAGTCACATTACTTACGAGAAGAATGAAGTTCAAGCCTCCCTTGGGCTAATAATTTTGAGGAGTTATTTTTGAAGCAGTGCTAGGAGCAGTGGTAAGCAACAAGGTCTTGGGGTCATCACACACGTCATTAAAGAGGCCTATTTTCATTCATGTCACTCTGACTTTACCACTTGCCAGCTTTGTGCTCAGATAGTGGGTTGAAACACTAAACCTCACTGAAGTATCTCTGAAGAGAAGCGAAGCACAAGATTTTTGCTCTTGCACTTATAGAAGAAAGTAATCTTAAACTGATGCCTTTTTCTCTGGGGAGAATAGTACCTGCAAGCTAAAAGAGCAAATGCCTCAGTGTTCTTATATTTTAGGAAATATCACCAACCAATCTGGCTAAGTGTTTGCCTAAGTGTTGCTGCAAGGTGGAAAGCAGGCTCAGGAATGGCTTTCAAACACAGACGCTTATCCAACACCTTTGTTGGATGTAACCCAGTTACTGCTTTGGCCAAAGCATTCGCACTGTGTTTAAAAAGATTTCTGCTTTGGGTGTATCACCTCTGTGCCTGATACATCCAGGCTAGAAAAGGGTAGAAAAGAGGCTGAAGCCCTTGATATAGTACGGGAGATTCAGTCTCCCAGAGAGCTCAGGCTGAGACAAGCCCAACATTATGTCACACAAGGACAGGCCAGATGCTGTACTAGCAACCTTTGAGAGGATTTTCACCTGCACTTAAATAGCCACAAAAGCAAAATTTAACACTTGGGTAACAAAACACAGCAGGTTCCACAATCATCAGAACTCCTGACTTTCAGTTTTCTGGTCACTTTGGAGTTATCACAGAATCACAGAGTATGCTGAGTTGGAAGGATCATCAAGACCAACTCCTGATCCTGCACAGCACCACCCCCAAGAGTCACATCATGTGCCCAAGAGCATTGTCCAAATGCTTCTTGAACTCTGTCAGGCTTGCTGCTGTGACTGCTTTCCTGGGAAGCCTGTTCCAGTGCCCAATCACTGTGGGTGAAGAACCTTCCTCTAATATCCAACCTAAACCTCCCCTGACACAACTTCAGGCCTTTCCCTTGGGTTCTGTCACAGGTCACTACAGAGTGATCAGTGCCTGCCCCTCCTCTTCCCCTCACTAGGAAGTTGTGACTGCAGTGAGGCCTCCTCTCAGTCTCCTTCTTTCCAGGCTGAACAGACCAAGTGACCTCAGGCACTTCTCACACAGCTTCCCCTCAAGGCCCTTCACCAGTTTTGCTGCTCTCCTTTGGACACTCTCTGATATGCAGCAACTAAAAACCCAACATATTGAAATTATGCTACAGTAACACAGTCCCATCTATGTAAGGAAAAGTTTTCAGTCAAACTGAAGGTCCAACTACACCAAATCTTCCAGGAATGATGACTTCCAGTGTTTAATTCTGCTTTGTGTGAGCAAGTTTTCCCTTTTGTTTTAAATTTCAGAATGATTTACTTTATTTAGCATTCTGTTCTTTTGTTATGAGAAATTCATGTGCCAAAGCCTGCTCTCATTTCTTGAACTCAGCAAGAGGTAATAGTATGATTCACCCTCTCCACATCTACCCAGATGACATTACCACTGTTCCAAATATGCACCATCAAACTGCATGTCAATATCCTGTTGACTGGTCAAGAGTGTGAGCAGATGTGCTTTCCAGTGGTGCTGGAAATTAGATTGGAGAGGAGGCAGTGGCTTTAAGACGTTCTTTCTGATCTTTGGACATCACGACCCTATAGGGTTACAGAGACTCTGCACCACTGTCTACTGAACTCTTGACCTTACATGTCTTCTCTCCATGGTGTCATTAAACGAACCACAGTTCATGGAAAGCCAAGCACCAGGCTACAGGGCAGACATAGAGCCTCCTTATACTTCCATTTCGCAGAGAAATGGCACGTTTTGAGAAGTATTTTCATTGTAGTGACACTGGAGGATCCCCTGAGTACAGACATAAACAGAAAAGAGTTTGGCCCAAACAAACTAACAGATTAAGTGGGGACCTTAAACACAGAGAGGCACACTACATCCTTTAACTGCAAATAACTGTGCAATAAGGCAAAGCAGGGGATATACATGTTCCAGGGATAAGAATATATTCCAAAGGTTCAAGCAGAAGTCAGAGGAATGGTAAAAATAAAGACAAATGCGTGGAAAGCAAAGTAGGAAGGAGAGTTGATCTCTTATCTCCAGGGTAAACTCTTCTTTTTTGGTCTTGTATGAGGGTCAAGAACTTGTTCAGTGTTACGAATGCAGACAGAAAATTCCTTCTCTATGTTCCAAGGATTTCACAATCTTGTTGCACTTAAAGTCACAAGCTGCATAGGCACCACATAAAATATGAGTTATATCAGCACCACAGTCCATCCTGGGTAATAACTCTATATTGATCCCTTTTGCATTGCAAAGCTTTCATTATCCATGACTTTACAACAGACCTGAGATGGTCCACGCAGTCTATGGCAAATATTCCTTGCCCTTTCAGCACAAAAATAAATAGGAAACAGAAAGGAAACAAGTCAGGGGGGAGAACCCACCACACAAGGTAACAAATAAATAAGCTATAATTCCTTACAGAGATGGAGAGGAAGATAATCAGTAGAAAATAGTATTTCATGGGATGTCCAAAGCCAAATGCTTTCCTATGAAGAATCCCTCCTTCAGGATTCAGCCTAGCAGTTAAATCTCTGCCTGTGCTTGACCTGCACAAGGTCTTCAAAATTTAGGATTCCACCCAACCTCACACAGCTCAGCAGCTTGGCCATGTTCAAGACAGCCTGAAGTGTGTAGCCAGCAAAGGAGAGGAGAAAGTCAACATCACCTCTCCCTCCAGCTGGCCAGGTGACCATGACACGCAGCCCAGTGGGACATTGAGCTGCTGGTTCATCTGAATGTGCCCACTAGTGCTGCCACAAGGCCCATCTTGAACTCACAGCCAGGCACAACTGCTGCTACATCCTCTCCTCAAATGTCCGGGTGATGGATGCAAACCCCTTCTCTGAAGCTTGCAGGCTGTGCAGGGTGGCCAGTGAAGGACATTATTGACAGCTTTTCACTCAGTCTCTTTCAATTTTGCCATTGCCTTTATAGGATGAAATTACAGATTTTGCATTATGTTTTGCCATGAAAATCCATCAGAGAGAATGATTTCTAGTGTGATGTCCTGTTGTTGTAAAGCATAACTTCCTGAAGAGAGCCTCTTTCCTTTGTTTTATTTATTTATTTTCCTCCAAGTGCAGCCCAAACCCTCCCTTCCTGTTGGGAACAACAGCTGCAGCATGCGGCATCAGCTTGCCAAGCTTGAATGACTGTGAAATATCATTTATCTTGGAGCAAGATAGCATCAAAGAGAACAACTATGTGGGCCTGACCATGCATTCATTACATAGCTGTGCTTAGGAGGAGTAGGATAAATTGCGGTATTGGAGGCAAAAAGAGGTCCCACTTCTGAGCTAACACTCTTGGACCTGAAAGCGCTGTCACATCTGAAAGCACTACTCAGAAAAAAAGGGAATTTTCATTTCCTTACTCAGAAAAAGGCTCTTTCCAAGGCTTTCCAAGCATACCCGTGTAATTCCACAGATCTGGTGAATCCTGTATGAATGCTACAATCCTTAGATAAAAATTACTTTTAGATACCCTTCTGTTATCTTGTCCCCTTAAGCCTTTTGGGGACCTTTTGTTTTTTGCCACAAGCAACTGCTATTTAAAGATTAGGAGAGTTCAGTCAAATTTCAAATTAATGATTAATCACACATTTTCTCCACCAGCACTCCACTCCCATCTTTTGTTCCAGGTTCCTTTGGTGCCTCCTGTCCCTCATGATCAGTTGGCTGAGAGCACTGAGGTGGTTTTTGCTAAGTGCCCAGTCTCAGACTTCCCCAGAAGCATGCTGGGATACATGGTGTTTCCCTTGTCAACATTACATATTTCCCATTAATGATGAGTGGAAAAGGTCAGGCAGGTCTCTTTAATGGCCTGTTTGAGAGCAAACAGCCTTGGGAAATGGCTCTCTGATTTCTGGGAACTCCAGTCTATTCAATAAGCAAAGAAAGAAGTGCCACGAAAAGTGAAGATAACAACACGTTGAAGGGGACTTTCCCATGTGAGTTTGGATCTGCCAGAATTCTCCTACATAAACTTGGGTATAACTCTTCCAGTGATTTTGGTGGTGGGGAGAGTAGTTTTAATAAGAGCACAGACAGATGCAGGAAGTGCTCCACAGACACAGAGGGGTTAAGCACCAAGACCTAATCGTGCATGCCATTTTGAGTAGTTTGCCACAAAATTCCTAAGATGATCCAGACCACTGGCTCTAACATGATAAAACCATCACTACCATCCTGCACATCATCTGCAGCAGCTAGGGAATCTTTTCTCAGTAGAAGTTCTGAAAATTCTTAGGGATCACAGAATCATAGAATCATACAGTGGTTTGGATTAGATCATGCAGTTACAACCCTCCTGACGTCTTACACCAGATCAGATTGCCCAAAGGCCACCCAACTTGTCCTTGATCATGATGATGAAAGATTTAAATGTAAAAACTTCTTGTGACAACAATTCTCATGCCTCAGAACAGAAACCCACAATTTTACCTGTGCATATGGTGCTTCTTACACAGAAGAAGCAGTAATCAAAAACATGCCCATCAGTGTTTTCATAGAGAAGCTATCAGGTGTAAATGAATGTCACGCTATAGAGCTGAAGCCAGTGCAGCAATGTCAGCAGGTTTTCCTATTATTTCCCTGTCTTTGTTTTGTGCCTTGCTTTGCTCTATCATTAAATGTTCCAGAGCTCTCTACCACAAGCCCAGAGTGTGGAAATGCTGACCGAAGTGGTTTACTGCATCCGTGTTCACAAACAAGATGTTAGTTGCTGTTGGCATGTAAATAACTCACTGTTCTTTCCATTCTATAACTGTTAAATAAATACTGTGAGCCAACTTCACGGCACTGATTTCTTGTAGGACGTCACTGAAACACTTTCACAGAAATATCCTGTGACAATTTTGCAAAACAGGATGGTCCCAGCCTGCATTTCATTACTCTGTTTTTTTCCACTTCCATCCCAATGGTTACTGTGTGTCTGCTGTCACAGGCAGGCTGTTTATTCATCCTGACTCCGTAACAGACCCCAGGAAAATGGAAACTTTGTCCACTCCCCTTAGTTTTGAAGGCATATGCATTAAAAATTACTTTTATTCTGGTATAACTTAGAAGTGCTAGTCCATGTCAGCTACATACAGGCTGTGTATGCACATTTACAGTGACTGCATGCCACTGACTGCAGCACAGCATGCAGGCAGCCAAACAGATAGCTTTAAATGGCGACTATATAAACAAGGCTGTTGGCACCCTAGTCCAGGCTGAAAAACTTGCAGTGGAGTATGCAAATTAATCTCTGCAGCCCAATAAATACATCTTATTTATAAATAACACCTGCTTGTACATTAAAATGAAAATACCAAGACTAGGGAGAAACCAGGTGTCTCATATTTATCCTACCAATGGCAAACTGGGGCAGAAATTAAATGTTTTGCCAAAGGTGCCACAGGAAGCCTGTGTCAGAGCCTTGACTCGTGCCTCAGTCTGTGCTGTAGCCACAGGTTCCCCCTTGTTTTGAGTACAGCATAGATTCATGATGTATGCTGATGTACACTACTGTGACCCAGTAAATGCCATCCTCAATTTTCACCTGTTGAAAGGACAGAATCAGTCAGACTGTGAGTGTTAAGGGGGATGATGAGCAATGAAAATTGAAAGTCCTACTTTCAATCTTACCCACTAATGGTAGACATTTTAGGACGGGGAGTCAGCAGCAAGTTTTGCACTTAAAAGAAATAGTATCAACAGAAGTGGATAGGGGTTTGGGAAGTGGATTTAATAGGTGTGTCTAGATTTGGCTAAGAATGAAAAGAGCATTTTCTTTCCACTGGTTGCTGGCTAATAAAAGCAAAGGGGTGGAATATATCCAACTTGCAAAACTTGAATACAGTTACTGCTATCTGCAAATGAGTGCCCCTCCCCGCTCATGTGAGCTACACAGGCAAAAGAGAATGACACATGTGCTGTTTCCTTTTCCAGTTGTAAAGGGGTCAGGAGCCAGGCAAGGAGAGCCTGAACAAGAGGAGCATTTTCCTGGGTTCTTCCAGCTGTTCTGTTCAATCCCAGCGTCAGTTCTGAGCAGGGAAGGGAGACTGTCAACACAAATAAGGCATTTTTCAAAGGCGTAAATTATGAGTTCCCCAAACAATGCGACATCTCAACCACGTGAGTACCTTACCCCTCCTCCCCCCTTGCAATAAGTGTGGATTTATCAGCCTTCGCTTAAGGAAAAGATTGTCTAATGCATTTCGTATGGGGGCGGGGGGGGGAAGGAATGCCTGAGACTAATCCTGGAGGAAAAAAAGTTGTGAAGAAACTGTTTTCTTTCTTAATTCTTTGTGTTTGTGTGTGTGTGTGTGTGTGAGGGAAGAACTGAAACAGGCTCTGCAAACTCTGGATCCTGAATAGTACCAAGCAAAGTTAGTAACGTTTCCGCCTAAACCCCAGCTTAGAAAAGTTTCATTTGAATGTTTTTCCCTCCCCCACCTTCAGGAATGAAGTTATAGAGCATTCTGAAAGCGTACTGACGCTTCTCTAAGATAGTAATGGTGCTGCCCAACTTGTGTTTAGAGTCTCAAGCTGTCTGTGTGTAACTTGAGACTCAAGCCACAAACTGACAGTCTATATTTAAAGCCACAATGTGTTCCTGCTCCTAGAAATTTAGAAACATGGGCTTAAGAACAAGCAACTTGGTTTTTCAGCAAGAGAGGGTACAGGAGGGCAAGTCCTCTGTTTGCATAACTATGCATATTTCAGTAAATTAAAAGTTTATTTGGCCCGAAAATTCAAGTGAGCACAGAGGCTCAGATGCAGTATAGTAGTGTTAATTTTGGGACCGGATTAAAAAGAAAGATGAAGGTAAGGGGGTGGATTATGATTTGATAAGCTGCAAAAAACTCTGGAGGTTTGGTACTGCAATACATCTTTTTTTTTTTTTCTTATGGCTTTAGTGTGATCTTTCTTGTTTTAATTCAATAAAGTACTTTTGTTTTATTTTTAATAAATAAACTGCCAATAGCAGAATTGTTTATCATACCATGGTATCACTAATGAAGTCAGAAAGTACAGACAGCGCTGCTGGGATCAGTCTGTGGTTCAGGGTTTGATGCAGATACTGCTGTAAGGATATTTGTTCTGTATAGCTGTAGACACTATTTCCCAAGCTTTGAATGAGGCAGGCTGATCCAGCAGAAAAGACACAGCAAGCAGAATCTCTGGAATCCCAACCAGCAATTTCTAGTTACCCTTCAGTCCTTTTTGCAGATTCTAACCAACAAAAAAGTTTAGATGTTACCTTTCTATTTTATTCCACTTCATTCTGCAGTTAGAGTATTATAGCTTGTTTTCTATTATTGTTTTCTGTTATAACCAGGAAAGATACAGGCAGTCTAATTCAGCATTCTGAGAGCTGGGGTTTGGCAAAGCTTGTCTAAATTACTGCTGTTGGTGCTCTCCAAGCATGTCCAGGAGGGTGGTCATGACTCACTGAGGTTCTTCTTGTGTATTGTGAAATATCAGCAAGGGCCCAGACCCAATCTTGTATATTTAGTGACAGGCTTGGCCAAGTGACACATCCAGGACCAGCTCTACAGTCCTGAATACATTACACACAACTTCTCTGGCAGACCCAGGGTGACAGACCCCACAGAAGGCCCTAGGGGGAAACTGGATGAGGAGTTAGTGCTCCATGGGGCCTTTTGTCTGCTCATTATGAAAAAAGACAGATGCACCAGGTTCTCTTGGGTTTTTTTCCAAAATGTGGACAGGAATCTTCAACTTGAGCTATTTTAAGATCATTTGACTGTCTTCATGAAAATGAATTGCTTGCAATCCAGCTAGAAGTATTCTGGCTGAAAAATAGTCACAATACATTGTCTTTGGTTGGGTGGGGGCTTTTTGTTTGTTTGGTTTGATTTGGTTTTAACTAGATGAATCAAATTTATAGATTAGGAACAAAGGTTAGAGGGAAGTCTAATAATACCATATTTCTGTATAATGCAAGTTTGGTGCATTGATAATGGTTGAGGTTTTGAGGGAAGGTCTTCAGGAAAAGGGTCTTATTTCCTAGTAAAATTCCTGCTATTTTTGCAAGAAACAGGACAAGAAACAACTGAAAGGTCAGTGTATTGACAGGCACTGCGCAGCATGGACAGCAGATGTTTGCCAGAGAGGCAGAATAATTGGGAAAACAAATTTGCTTCATATCCACAGTGAAAATCTTTGAGATGGATGTGAAAATGCATAAAAAATCATCAAAAACTTTTGAGTATACTGAACATATTAATTCTTTGCTGAATATCTGCAGGTGAGACCACAGAGCAGCTGCCAACTGATGTAAACTGAACAGTGTTAAATTACCTAATTGCTCATGTACTTTGCTTATCTCCTTGTCTTCACCCACGACTGACAAGGAATTTTTATTCACTCTATAAATGCAGTATGATCCTGTCAATCCGGGGGGAACATGCACTGTTTCAGATTTTAAATATTCAACCCTGTGAATGCTGTAAATCTATTCTGCCTCTGTATGGGGGGGATGCCTCACCACGTCACCCTGGGCACTTCCCATGCCCAGCTCAAATATCCATCAGATATCTGAGTGGGCTCTCTGTACACATAGCAGAGGTGAGGGAGAGAGTAGCTCTGTGATGCATTTGCTTCCTGCTCAGACTTTACTATGAAACCTGGGGAACTCCACAGGTTTGGGAATCTCAATTCAGCTGGCAGCTTTTGCTCTCTTCCTTTTAGACTGCAGTGACCCTATTTTGAGGCAGTGGGACAACTCAAATGAGGTGAAGGATTAGGACAATAAACGTCACCAAGTCAAAGATTCAACCTAGGGAGGCAGTGATCCGTGCAAAGCCATCTTTATGGGTCAAAGGTGTTCACCCCTTTGGAGAAGGTGCTCTGCAGTTTACAGGATTTCATCTGTACCCAACAGGCTGGGAATGTTTATCTGGGATCTCTTATGCTCCAAATACCAGCTGCCAAAGGAGTTAGTGGTTAAGGAGAGCAGTTTGTGGAGGCTTCTCTTCCTCATCACCCATCAACAGATAAGGCCCTCTTCCTGAGGGGATGGGGAAGCAGTGTGATGTGTGCAACACAGAATTGGTCCAAAAGGAAACCAAGAAGCAAGGCTGGTCCTCAGGCTGTGCCCCAGCTGCAGAGGGAGGAAGAGGGTGAGTAAGAGGGTGAAGCAAAGCCAGCCTTCTTGAGCTGCATGCACTCCCTCAGCATTGCCAGCTGCCCTCCAGCAGTAACCCAGGCACTGCCCTGCTTAGGGGACCAGAGTCTGGTGCTGCCTCTGTTATACAAGCAGGAGGTCTTGCCTCCACCAGCCCAAGCTTCTCCACCTGCGCCAATGACAGTCAGAGCTTCTGGCAAAATGAGACACGTGTGTGTGGGCTGTCCCCTCAGAGAGACCTTGCAAAGGTGGCCTCAGATAACGGCAGAGTGACTTCTGGCTGTGAATGAGAAGTGTGGTTCTGAGAACAGCCTTGCCACATCTTTAACTCAGAATGAGATATATTTGGGGGCTGCAAACTGGTTCTTTTATATGTTCCTGGAGCAATACACTTGCCTTTCCCACAGGGCCTGTGAAAAGCCTCGAATGAACCCTTTAGGTTTTTAATTGTGTTATTCACACTTTGGCAATATATGTGATTTCATTGCCCTTAATCAACAGAAGTGCTTGCCTGTGACAGTAAGTGATAAACAAAAACAGAGGCTATTGATTATGAAAATCTGGTCTTCACTGGTAAACCTGTGAGCATTTATACACAAGGAAACCTACAGATTGTAATAACCTCTCATTTTTAGCATAGAAATCTCAAAACATATCCTACAAGCATTTATGTAAATTGAATGTCTCTGCTTGTATGTTTGTTTCCCACCACTGTGCATATGAATTGGAAAATTTGGCTTTATACCCCTGGGCTCTCCTGACACCCTCATTGTCTGACATATTTATGTGAAAGTATGGGAATTGAAAGGCTCAGAATGCACCTGAAATTTCAGTAATTAACAGCAGAAATGTTGGCAAACCGCTGAGCTGGAGAGAATAGAGGGGATGTCGACCCAAATAGGAGTCTGCTGTTTTAAAATACACAGTTTTCAACATTGCTGGGCATCATTAAAAAAAAAAAAACTACACAGTAGATGTTAAAGATTCAGGTTATGGCTAGTTGTGTGCTTAAGCCTGTTAATATTACAGAATTATGCAGTGACTGCATCCCATTGCTGATACTGCTGCACTGTTCTTTCTAGGCTCTTGTGTAATATACCCTGTATCCAACACTGTTCAAATGACTGAGTCCAATCAGCAAAGTCTTTTGTAAAACATGCTTTCAGGACTGCATTCTCTAATGAAAGTCTGTTTGTGTGTGTGCTCTGTTCAGTGCCTGTCTCTATTGTTGGGGAGGGATTAGTATTCCTATAGCATAGAGAAATTCAAGCCAGCAGAGGGATCTGATTGTGCTAGGTGCTGTACAGTCACCTCTTCTTCAAAAGGCTGGTAAAGAGAAGAGATTACAGGTGGGAGAGAAATGAGTGCTCTCCATAGACACTGCTGGTGAGGCACTTTCAGCTGGGAAGAGCTGGGGAGGTAGGAATTGGTTTGATTCCAGTAGATTCACTGAGGCAACACTTTGCTTCCCACTCCCTAATTTTGTAATGCATGCTCAGGAAAAAAACATAGCTCAGAACTTATTCAGCAATTGGCATGCTTGTTTCCCACAGAAAGACCAGAAAAATTTTGAAAACAGCATTTGGTATAAATAGGAACTTTGTTTACGATTTTTGGCGTCACGTACAAGTTGTGATAGAAAATGCATTAAAACCCCAGATGCCACAGTGACAAGAATATAGGAACACCTTAGGAGGGCAAGTATTCGGGCAGCAGACAATTGCGTTTTACTTACCTAGTTTTCTAAGTGAGATGAATTTACGAACCTGAATGGAGGAAAGGCCTCACTTCTCTGGATAATTTATTTGTAACTGATAACTCAGCTGCATCAAGTACCAACACTGCAATGCTATAACAGCAGACATGCAGCTCATAATCTGAGGCTAAATTAAGATCTGGACTCCTCTGTTTCTCGAAGAGTCAGCACAACCTAATTCACACCAGATTCCTATCTCAGCTATGTTAGCATGGAAATCAAATGCGCTGCCTGTCCTATACTGCTCCCTTATTGCAGATGTACCTTGCACATGTAGTTTCACCAAAGAGACCGCTGGCTAAGTGATTTTTCCCTTAATTAATCATCTCATATGCAAAGGAGGCCAGTTTCTCATATCTTCTTCTCTTCTGACGTATGTTTCACCACAGGGTTCTTCCTGATGAAGCAGAAAACTTCACTTAGAATCTCAACGGGTTAAACTTGTTCTGGTGCACTGGAGTTTTAAAGTGATTTTTCTTTCCTTTCCTCTCCTCTCCTCTCTTTTTCATCTTAAGAGGGAAGAAAAATTCAGTTATTGGTCTCTACCTCTTTTTTCTCCAGATAAGCCCTGAAACAGAGTTAAGCTTTTTATCAGCGCGTTGCAGGGGGGATTTTGAACATACACTGAGACAGTTCTTTGTTATTGTGAGTGACAAATGCCTATTTTACTGGGGACTACATGTTTAAAATATCTAGTTTTATGAGGCAGTCCACACCATAAAAAACATGTGTGACATGGTCACAGCCATGCAGAATCAGATATCAAATCTTTACATATGTGTAGGTGTTTAGAGTTGCAATCAGAGACTCTTTTAGTAACACCAAACCTAGAGAACAGATTTGAATTCTTTCTGTACACACATATATACACATCCAGAGTGTATGTATATAACATATACCCTATATCTGTATGCATACATATACAAAGACACATGTATTTATACCCACCATCCTCTCCACTACTCATATGGCTTTATTTGTTCAAATTTATATTCCTCTTCTAACTCATCTGTGCTGGGAGAATTTGGTAGTTGCATCTTTAGGACATACTAGTATAGTCATACCGAAAATTAATTTATTGTTTAAAAAACCTACCCTCCTTTGGAAACAAAATACTCGTTCAAGAATCAATTCAATCATGTTACATAATTCTGTTTCCCCCTCAAACAGTTGAGAAGATTAATTTATACTGGAAGAGATTTTACAGAACTGTTATTCCAGTTTAACTTTTTTTTTTTGGTAGGCAAACTTCTCTGTTGTTCATCTCATTTTCTTTGAAAATTGTTCTTACTAAGACAAAAGCAAGATGCTTCTTGTCTGCTAATTGGATGTTTCAAAAATTTCAGTCACAATAAGGGATGAAAAAGCAGGTCTTCATGGCTGACTTTAGATAAACCAAATAATCATTACGTGAGACAAATAGACCACGAATCACTTAAACACAAGTGATTACAGAGTTACATGTATGAATGAGTAGAAGGAAAAAATATTTCTAGTGGATTGTGAAGAGTTACCATAAAAATGCAGTCATTCAAGAGTTCAGGAAACTTGTGTAGATTTTCAAAAATTCTGATGTTTAAAGTGACATGCTGGATTTTTATATTTTATTTCTGTCTTCTAGAATTTTGTTGAATTCTGCTTTCAAAATTTTCTTAGCATGTATTAGGGCTAGAAG
Source organism: Nicator chloris (assembly GCA_013400495.1). Classification (NCBI taxonomy): domain Eukaryota; kingdom Metazoa; phylum Chordata; class Aves; order Passeriformes; family Pycnonotidae; genus Nicator; species Nicator chloris. Next base: position 26,042 of record WAAE01000417.1, read on the forward strand.
TTTACCAGTTTATTATGAGACAGTCTAGTCTTTTATTTCCTGAAATTTTATAACCAGCACTCATGAGCTTGTTGAGGTTGCTCTTCTATCCATGGTTCACGACAGTGTAATGAGCACAGTCCCAGTCCCATCCAACAAAGCAAACAGGAACTTAAATCCTTGATGCATCTATGGCCTCTCTCACACCTGCTCTCTCATATTGTCTAGTTCAGATATCCTCTGCACCTCCTCATCCTACCTGTCTGTCCCTTTCTTAGCCCACAAATAAATGGTCATATCTAAACATCCGAGAGACGCACAGGTCCCAGCTGTTAAATGCCATTTCCCCCTTCTCTCAAGGACCTTCCACAGTGCTGCCAGTGGGAAGGAAGAAAAGAACAGGACAGGAAGACATAGCTCTTTCCCTGTCACCATCTGGGCTGAGGCTTTGTTTCCTTTGAGGGCTGCCCATTCTTCCACTCTCCCTCTTCTCTATTGATTTCTCTGCTCTCTCATCTTCACAGCTTGCTATGAAACAACACCTCCCCTCGCCAGATCTTTCCTGTCATCACATAGCAATTTTTGTTTACAACTGGGACATGCTTTTTACATTCTGAATCACACGATTGGGAGAGATGATTATTGTCTGCCTCTCTTGAATTTCTGTAATTACGTCAATGGCGTTTGATTTTTGGACTCTATTGCATAAAAATCGAGTTTTCCCCACACTGAACTCATAGGGACTTTTTTCAGTTTAAAGAAGCTAAGCTACCCATTATTAATGGCAACTAAGCCCTTGGTGGAAAGAGGGGCTATACAAAGAATTAGGCTGTATCTCTGTCTACAGAAATCCCTAAAGTGTTGAGTACACCAGGAAACAAATCTGCAGTTGGGAGCCAAGTTCCAGCTTCCCCTTCGCTTTGGGTAACAAGGGTTTTTTCACTCTTTTGTAAAACCACTCAGGGTGCTCTGAACCACTCGGAACACTCTGTCATTTTTCCTGTTACTCAACCTATCCCTGCTCCAGTCATGAAGAGTGAAGTGAACAACTTCTGCTAACATCACCAAAGCCAAGAAGAACACCACCAAGCCAGGGAGAAGATGACCAGGCTGGCTGGGACTTTGAGCAACACAGTCTAGTGGAAGATGTCACTGACCATGGGGATGTGGTTGGAAACAGATGGTCTTTAAGGCCCCTTCCAACCCAACCCATTCCATAATTATATGATTCAAAGGGTGCTTGGTAGGTCCTTCTTGTGAAGCCTATGTACACCTAATGTGCAGAAATTAATTCTTTTGAAACCTTGCTGATTGCCTTTGGCACTTCGCCATCTCCCACTAAGAGCTGTCTACTCGTCAAACCTACAGTTCAAGAAATAGGTGGTGACTGGACCCATGAACGTCCTTAAAAAAGTGAATAATACCCTTCTATCTTCCCTTTTCTATGACTGAATGGATTTCGCTCCTCCAAACACCCCTTCCCAAGTTAACCATCCCACATCCCGACCCAAGAACCCAGACCTGATTTGTACTTGCTGTACAGGGGACAATTTGAAATTACTACCAATCCAAGCCATAACCACAAGGGTAGTGACACATGGAGATTTGGCATGGTGGGAGATGGAAAAGATGGTGTTGTACAGCCCCCAAAAGAAGCTGGTTTTCTCATGCCCTTGGTTATTTGAGTCTTGCCTCTGTTTCCAGCTCTCTAATTAATATCTCCTTCCTACTCAAGATTAATAGCAAGCTTTCCACCCACATTTTCTCATTTTCACTTGACAAAATACAGTCTTCTTCATTGCAAAAGTGAATGCTTTTTACTTTGTTTAGTTTGTAAATGTCTCGGGACAGAATGATCTCTCCCTCCATCTCCTTTCTAAACAAGAATCACCAAATAATTATTTGACACTTTGGTGCTCATGTGGCGCTGACCACATCTGTCTTCCCAAGTTACCTCATCAAGTTGCTGATTCTGGGTAGAGATTTCAGCCTCCTGAAGCATGAAGATAAAATGCAAAAAACAACCTTAGGTATGACATCAACGCGTAATGTATATGAAGCTGGAAGGACTTTAGGGATTTGTTCTTGAAAATATTTTCCCCTAAACACATTTATTTGTATTCTCTGAGATAGTCTCTAGCCTGTGGAGATCAAAGAGAGCTGGAAATCCAGCAGGGTTTTTAAGTGCATTAAAGGTACCGTGTTTCAAAGCCACATGCCTGAACATTTAAGCACCATGGAAGAAACGAAGTAGCAGGTGGTAAAACATGTAAACATGATTGTTCTAATCTTAATACTTTTAAATTTGTCAAAGACTAACTGTGTGACAAAGAGCTAAAATAAAGGATCCTGTGTGCACATGCAGACACACACGAGAGTATAAAACCCAAGGACACCAGCCAGCTTTGGGTTTTCCCTTTCAGCCATATTTCTGATCTTGTAAGTCATTTACAGTAACAAGGATGTGTATTTACCAGACTTATGTGGAACCTGGCAAATCTAAGCATGGAGTGCTTCTTGGGAGATTTGAATACAGAAATGTAATTCCCTGCTGCACTTCTTTTTTGCTGAGGTAAAGAATAAAAATACCATCCACCATGGAACAGTGGCATATTGTAAATGTCTGCATATTGTGAATAAATATAGAGAGACAGAGTCTATAATGTTCCTCACTTATCAACTGAGACATTATAGAAGTATTTTCAGGTGCTTTCACAGAATCAAAGTGAGACAAAATGAGACTATTTTTCTTTTTGTTACTCCTAAAGAAAGGAGAAAATACTAAAAAGTGGTGTCCACCAGATCTAAGCCCTTTCCTACCATAAGTTTTGATACATGTTTTCTGTACGGCTCTAGCTGTAAGTAGAAAATTTCATCACCTGAGATCACCTGATGTCCTGGCCTGTAAACAAGTAGTTGACTATTTCTGTGTCCTTCCGCTTTCTGCACAGTTTCTCAGGAAATGCCTTACTTATTGCAAGCTGCCATTGCAGTGCTGAAATCAGTGTTGTTGAGATACTTGTACCCTGGAACTTGAGATTGCTCGTATTGATTTTATTGGACTTTGTATCAGAATTTGCTGATTTCAGATCTTAAGTTTTTAATACTACTCTGCTTCAAATGCCTTGGTTTAGCTCATAGCAGCCTCATCCACTATCACCACAGATTTTAATGAAGGCAAAGTGATTTATCAATGGTAAGTAGAACTCTTGTAGGAAATACTGTTGAAGACTGGGGGTAGTGGGGAGCAAATAAAGATAAACTGATCCTGTATGCTCCCAAATAAAACTTCCCGCTGATTCAAGGTTCTTACACATTAAGAAAAGATGTCTGTGGCTCCTGAGCTCATTCCCCCTCTGGATTAATGATCCATAAGGGACTCTTGGTACCAAGGAGGAGTAAATCACCCCTCCTGCTTTTGGCAGGCAGGAACATAACTGGGGAGATAAATGCTTTTACATTTCTCTGAACTTTGCTGTTGCTCCTGGGTAAAAGATTTTCCCTTCTGGAGTCCATTAAAATGTGAATCTCAGACAAAGACTCTTCTTCCTCCTCCCACGTTCTGTGTGAGATGCTTAATCTCTGCATCCTGGGGACATAACTATTTGTGAGCTGGAAACAGAGCATGAGCTGATCCCTTCTGCTCTTGAGGTACCTCCTCTGGCTTCCTTTGCTTGCAATGAATGAAACCTTTCATTTCAACAGCCTCTGGCTTGTGTCAGAAGGTTCATGACTGACTGGAGCAACAGTGGGTTGACAGAGAGGTATGAAACTCTTTAAAAATGTGGCATTGCTAAATAAATAAAGATCAGTTTTAAACAGAGGAGAAAGCGAGATGAGGTACAGCTGCATGACACTGTTTTTAAGAAAAAAATGCAGCCTGGACTTTTCCTCCCTATTCCCCTCCACAAATTGCATTTCCTTTAAGGAAAATATCATGCCTTCTTTCCCAGGCTGCTACAAGCCTTCCCCAGACAGGAAGCATATCCTGTGTCCTGTTTTCTCCAGAGTCAAGCAGCAGAGCAGACAGGAGCATAACTTCCACGCTGGTGCTCCCACTGTGCTGTTTTTAAGTGACTTGAGTACCAAATCTCTGGGTGAATCTTCCCCCTCTCTCAACTGTGGTGCAGCCCCAGGGCCTTGCAGAGCTGGCAGCTGCTGAAGATGACGAGAGGGACAAATACAAGCACCTCCCTTTGAAGGTCTGGATGGCTATTTTTGTCAGATATGAAACCGCAGCAGTCACTGGGGGGAGATGTGGGAGGGGGAAAAGCACATGTTCTGTAATTGACGATTCTGTCTGTGGTTTATTCCAGAAGGGAGGGGTGTATTTTCCTCATTGAATGAGAAAAGGAGACTTGGAAACTGTAACAGATAGCACATGCCATTTTCCACCCAAGTGATTTCCTTCACAGCCCACACCTGAGAAGAAGCTGGGGATCAACCCTCCCCAGTCATGCCCTGCTGGCTGGAGCACAGAGCAATGTCCAGGACTTGTGGGTGGCTGAGGGAAGTTTGCCAGGGAAATACGGATAAATGTGGGTGTTCAGCTTTGCAATTGATTTTGTTTTCCACTACTTGGCACTTTAGGGCACCAGCTTGCTTTCTGTGGACATGAGCATCCATATCCCTTAGAGGATAATTTCCTCCCACTTCCCCTGCACTGAAAATATCCTTGGTGAGAGGAGCTGTAGCAAGAAATGCAAACTCCGTCCCTTAACAGACACAAAGCCGTGGCACGTCAGCTGTGGCTGAAGGTCATATGTCTCTCCAGACTCCCAGGGCCACACATATCTGTCTTTTCCATTCCCCAACCTTGCTGGGATATTTCCAATCCATCTTCTAGGTAATGGGATTTGGTACCAATTTTCCCTGTCCTTTGTTTCACTGCCATTGCACGATGAAGTGATGTTGTAGCGTGACCAGAGCTGCCTGTGTGTCTCCCTTAGCCCTCACCAGCATTAAGGAAAAGAGACTTCCTTTCCCCGGGAAAATGCCACCTCTTCCCATCTGTTACAGAATCCATGACAAGTGATGGCCAATGTGGGTTTGATCCTGATGGTGGTGGGTTTTCTTGACTAACCAGGACTTAAAAGCTTTTTCATCTCTGCCCATGGAAGTGCTGCACTGAGCATGGAGCTGATGGGCTGTTTTACCCACCAGAGCCAGTAGCAGATGCTTAATGGGGAGTTAAAGCACAGGCCAACCATCAAGGGATCTGAGGAATGGGAAAGTTTTGAGCCAGAATTAGTAATTCAGTGTTTAAATGGTTGCCTTGGGGTATAAAAGCTCTTGCATTTACCAGAGTTTCTCATAGGCAATGTTTTAACCTCCTGCTCACATCCAGACTCGGCGCTTGGCAGGACTGAGCCTTGTCTGCCACTCTTCTTGAACGAGGTCTTTTAACTTTACTTGAAAGAATTCAAGCTATGCATCTCAGCATTACTGAATGCACAGATGGTGGCAGGGAGCAGGGAACTCCTCTGTCCAGTTCTCCCAGGTAACTCCAGTGCCTCCAGGAGTGTGTGACCATGACTTTACCATTTTGTCCCCTCCATCTGTGCAGCAGCTACCCACCCCAGCAATGATAAAGGCTTTTGTCTGAAGCCAGCCCTGCAACGCAGCACAGCCCAAAGGTGCTGGTAAACCAGCCCCTGTCTTGGAATGCAGCCAGGGTAAGGAACATCTCTGCCACCCTTTCTTCCCTCCTCGTTAAGTGGACTTCCTACTTCTCAGGCAAAAATACTCAGTGTAAGGTCTTAAATCCAGACTGCTGTGTATGACCCTTATTCAAAAAGCATGTGCATCTCCTAGGGAGCACTTCTGGCTGACTGTCTCCTAAAGGGACTCTCAAGAGCAACAAAGCTAGAATGACAATCCCTAGAGCTCCTGTGTCTGTGTTTAGCACTCGTGGGTGTAGCAGGGGAAGAGGGAAAGACTACCACGTCTCCTGAAAGGAGCCTAGTGGGTTTAGAAAGGAAGACGTTCAGGTCTTGTGGAAGAAGAAATTAAAACTGGCAGAGAGGCCCTGTAAATCTGGGGCCTGTGGCCTGTTTTATCCACTTCTTTAAGTTTTCTATTTCATCTATACAGACGGAACCAAAAAAAAATGCAAAAAGGAAGTGGGCTTTACTCCTGTCTTGTACCAGATATATACTTGGGTCCAAGCATTGCCATGGCATGAAGTACAGCACAGCTCCCCCTGAAATAAACTGCAGCTCAAACATATCTCAGGGTGGAACTTGGCTCTTAAACAAAATTTAATGGGAGTCTGGTCTGGCTGAACTCTACTTATGACTTCATATTTTCCAGGGCTGTGCTACTGCTGTTGGGTTGTTCATTTTTCTTTCTTTCCTTTTTTTCTTTTTTTTTCATTCTCTTTATACTAATAGATGTTTCAGTGGGATAACTTGACCTTATGAGACTGTTCCAAGGCATACTTCTCTGGAGGCAGTGGTAAATAATTTTGATATATTATGAAAATGCTTTGAGAAATTTGCTGGCTGTCTCACGACTACTTGAAAAGGCAGACTTGCAACCTGTTAGGCAGCATCAACTGGTGAATTAAACTGGGAAGCTGGAAAGCAGAGAAGGTGGACAGAGGCTGTGCATTATGTTTCTGGCTTGATCCATCATGTTTCTCATACTCATAAAATGTAGTTTTCAAAATTTTCACCATCAGCCCAGCTGAGCAGGTAGAATATGTGAGAGAACTGATTTCAAAGGAAGCAGAAGCAGTTTAGCAGTGAGAGCTCTTGCAAATCCCACCTTGTATGTGAACCGCTTGGTGTTTCATTCTGTGTGTTGGGAAAGTGCCCTGCCTTGAGGCAGCAGGGCCAGCAGTGACTGCTGCTGCTGCTTGGCCACAGAGCCCCGTCGCTGCCCATGCAGCTGTGGAGGAGCAGCACGACTGGAGGAAGGATGGCACAGGGTAACAGCTCTGCCCTAGGGTCCTGATTTGACAGCCGGGAGAGGGGCCCAACCTCTTAGTGCATTCCAATATAATTTTACATAGGAAATACCAAGCCCAAATTTTTCCATGGCCTTCTAGAGCTACTGTAGTTCAAAGGAGACACTGAACTCTGAATGTCTGGAGTTCTCTGCTCTGCTCAGAGCACTCTAGAAAAGTCTCCAGCTTTAAACAGCTGCTTTTCTCTTTATGCTTTTCTTCTGGGGAATTTGTTTTTTCCTGTATGTAGATTTATGATGCATTTTAACCACTCAAAAGAGTGTTCCTACTTTTTGCCCGCTCTGCACCTCTCCCTGTTAACGGATCAACTGACAGTCAGACTACAGATTGACTTGGGTCAATTTGCCAATAAGTAAATAGCCCTCTAAGTAAGCAGTAAAAATGAGTAAATAAATAAACATTTAATAGGGGAAGGGGCTTTCCTTTTGGTGAGCTGGTTTTCTGCTTGTAAGGAAAATGTTTAGGAACAAGAATGCCCTTTGCTCCAGGAAGGTAGCAGCCAGCTCAAATCACAACAATTCAGTGTCGGCTTTCCTCCATGGATATTTTATACACTTAAAATAGAGCAGCACAAAGACTTTACAGTAAGTGAAAAATATGTTGATCAGAGAAGTACCATAGCAAGCATTTGTTGCTATTGAAAACTACTAGACCATATTTCTTTGCTTAATGACAAATATTAATCCTCCATTGAAATTTCCAGGGCTGTCCAATCTGAATCTGGCTTTAAAGGTTTAAAATACAGTCCAAACCATAAAAATTTAGCATTCTGACCAAAAAAAGGAGCTGGAAAAAAGTCTCTAGCAATGTTCCTTTGTTTTTCCCTTTGCTGTTTAAACCATTAAGCATGTCATCTACAAGCTTTGAAATGGTTTCAATAACACGGCATTTTTTTAAATTGGTGACCAGAATCTGAATATTATCCAAATACCCACTGCTACTTCTGTTTTCAGTCCAGTTTCCTAATGAAATGAGTCTTATGTGTTCCTGCTGTCTATCAGCCTGCCTAATCATCTGTTCATCCATCTGCCAGTTCTCATCAAGAACTTTTGGGTCCACTGACCAGTCTCAACCAGATTTGAAAGAGAAACAAGAGCCTCAGAAATTGTAATTTTCCAGGTTGCATGAAAGTCAACACTGTCTACGGAGAGTGAGTCAAGTGAATACTAACACAAAAAGTACTTATTAGGAGATTAAACTAAATGAAGTTCTTTTCTACTTAAGAATGTAACAGCACCAAATTTTGGCATGATTAGTTTCCTTCCAAAAACATGACTCCAACTTAACAGGCAAAACACAGAGGGTAAGACCCCATTTAAGCATCTACAGGAAATATCAAGCCCTTCTGACCAGTGCATGTTGAAAGCTCTGGAAAAAATACTGGTCTCACTACCTCATAGCGTGGTTAAGCACTCAGCACAAGCTTTGGAAAGGGATGGTTAAGCAGTGCTAACAATAAAGTTGGGGATTTATTTTCCCTAATTATAGACTCTAGAAATCTAGGCTTCTTTAAGCTATTTTAAGTTTGCTTACTGGTTGATGGGAAGGAAATTCCCACACCATACTCCAGGATTCAAAACACTGCGTGGAGGCTGAATAGATCTTCTTGCAAGGAGGCATGTCAGAACAGAACAGAACAGAACAGAGCAGAGCAGAGCAGAGCAGAGCAGAGCAGAGCAGAGCAGAGCAGAGCAGAGCAGCTCCAGTTGGAAGAGACACACAGCTATCATCTCAGCCAACTGCCTATTAGTATCCTCCTGCAGCACCTGTGGAGACTGCTGAGATCACACAGACTCCTTTCCAGCAGTCAAACCTCTCCTCAGGCTGGTTATTAGCCTCCCACCTACATGGTCCTTGACATTTGTGTTGCATTAGGAGAGAGGAACACTAGCAATAAACTGTTAATGAATTTCACAACAATATTAGCCTGTGCTGAAAAACATTCAGTATATGGCTTCAGTGCAGGTCTTTTCATGCTTAGCTCTGTTAATGTGTTCAATATGCTATTTTTCAAATAATATCAGAGAGTTGTCCAAAAATAACACACAAATGATCAATTTTCCTTTTTATCCCAACAATTATTGCACAATCTGTCTAGAATTGCTCAGATGAATGATAGATGGTAAAGTTTTGCTCAAATTCCTCAACTCTGTTCAGATAGCTTGAACTGATATGTAAATTCTTTTCAGATAATAATGTGGCCTTTGTCTTCAGAGCAAATACGCAAAAGAAATCTGCATATTCATCGAAGAAGCCTTGGGAAATAAGAAATGTTGTTGCCCTGAGCTACTATTTGCCTTGCAAGTTTCTAAGGTGTTTCAATATGTTTTATTTTCTTTGCTTAATACGCTCAATATTCAAAGCATTTGGAAGATTGTTTCCATTACAGATATCTCCATTAATAATATTAATCTCGTCTGTGCTCCAGGAAAGATCTCTGTGTCCCTGAAGAGCATATGCTAAACATCCTGACATTTCCACTTGCAACACACAGTAGACAGTGCCTTAGGCAAGCACTGGTGTATGAGCTGGATGGAGCCGAATACAATTCACATCAAATAAGCCAGGGGATGGAGCACAGAGGACTCCCATTTCCAAGAATTATCACCTGTTGGACTGCTTTGCTACAAAATATTGACAGTGGGAATGAGCATAAATGAAGAAACCTGCCCATGTTGGGAAAATTATTATACTCTTCTAGGGATAGGAGCCTCGTTTCTTTGAACTCTTTGAGCATTCTTTGAACTCTTACAATATTATCAGGCTTTCACCACTTTCCAGGTGGTTTCTAGGTGACATTATGTGTAGTTTGATCGTATCATCTCTAGTTTAAGCACAAGGTCAAGCTTTTTCATCTCAATGAGAAATAGACATTTATCAGCCTCAATAGAATAATGGCCGTGTTTCTCTCTCAGCATGTCTGGGTTCATTAAAATGACTTTTCTGCCAGGAACAGAGTCAGTGAAGCACTCTTGCTTTTGGATCTGTATCTTTGCCCCCTAAATCCCACCTCCAGTACACAGAGGCTCCCTCCCTCAGCAGCTCCCCATGGGGAGAGGAGCTGCAGAGCCTCTGGATTTATGTGCCTGATGGCTGGAAAGCTCGTGGTTACTGCACAACTGACTGCTGCTAAACAGAGCTTAAAAATGCTGCCTTTCCTTTGGTGCTGGGCTACTCTGGTCTCCCTTTTCTCGCCAGTCTGCAGTTTTCATGAAAATTGAAACAGCCCTTATCTTTACCTGCTTTTCCTTTAAAAACTGTTGGAGTTGAATAATGGAGTCAAAATTTGTGAAGGATAAAAGGACAGGCAGATAGCAGGAATGGAGAAAATCAGTGCAACAATGCTGTTGAATGTATTTGATGAAAATGTTTCAAATTCTAACAAGTAGTTCTGACTGTCTTAGTTAAGGAGACTAATTTTAATGTTTGTCTTAGTGCCAAATCCATAAATGCTTAGTGCCATGTCCATAAAAGAGGGTATGTTTCAAATGTAAACCAAAACCTAATCTTTAGAAGGTATTTTGGTCATGAAATCAAGCACAACAATGTTAAGAAACAGAGATCACCTTATCCTCTGATGACATAATCAAAAGGCTTGAGAGTCACATCTGAGGCTGGTAGACCTGTTAGGTACAAATTAAAAGCTTGTCTTGGTAAATAATTACAAGCAGTTTAGCAGTTAAGTTGTCTTACTGCTTCATGTAACCACTTACACAACAGATTAGGAAGGAATAAACAGCTGCTCCAAGATCTCTCGGCCTCTGAATTTTCACTAAAATGTTCTGTCTCAAATTTTTATGCTTAGTTTTTTTAACGTGAAAAGTTTAGATCAGTGGGGTATCCTGTTTTCATGAACTGTTCCTTAAGAATTATAAGATAAATATCAGTTACAGGTCATGAGATGGGCTTTCACTATGTCCATGGTCAGCTGCTTTGATTTCCTATGGTCATCTGCAACATTTGCAATGATTAATCAGTTAAGCCAGCAACTCCTGTCTACTCAGCTTTGACCTCAGTGAAGGAGCAAATGCCTGGTTTGTTCCCCTTTTGATTCAACAAAAAATGAATAGAACTTAAAATTGTTGACTTTGGAGGAAAGTCAGTCAGAAATTAGCAAGAATCATCAGATTCACTGGATATTTAGTGCTTCTTTCAAAACTTCCCCTATTATAAAGCTTCCCCAACTTTAAAGCCTTCTGGTCTGATGAAGAGGGAAAAGGTGGGAGGAGGGGCAAAGGCAGGAAACTGTCCTGATCATGGACTATACATGACAGATTGATTCATACTCCAGTTGTCACTCCTTCCTCAATGAAACAATTCCAGGTCAATATATCTTCCCTGGGAAGATGTTGTATTTGAGCTGGCTTTGACAGCTATAGAGGAAAAATGTAAATGATAACCTGGTTGCATTAACCTATTTCCATGCAAAAGTAAGGAAATTTTGTAGTGACGTAACTATACATATGAAACAGACAAAACAGGACACAACTTCCAAATTGCCACATGCAGCTTTTTTTTAACAGATTGGACCTTCTTCCAGGTTCTCACACTTCATGCACCCTTATATGATTAGAAGGCAACATTTGGTCTTCAGACATTGAGCAGCTTTCTCATAGGAGCACAGCAAAAACTGGTCACTGCAACATTTATAGTACTTCTAAGGGGGAATTGCCACTTTAGTGCTCTTACCAGATGGACTTAATTGCCATCAGAATTGGTGGTAGGTATTCAGCAACCCTGAGCAAAGAAGTTAAACTCTCCTGTAATATCAAACTAAAAAAAAAAAAATCACCAGTATATGATTCAAACTGTTCAAACTGAAAGGGGAATTTGAGAGCACTGTCAGTTCTTTTTCAGTTCTTTTTGGGGGAGAAATGGAAAAGTTAGTTAAAAAAAGAAATTTGTGTGTTTTTTAGTTTGTATAATCCTTTAAAACAATTTTTTTTCTCTTTTTAAATTTGATATGTTTTTTTTTTCAAAATATAGAATATCTGTTCCCTTTTAAAAGATCCCTATTATTTTTAACCTAAAATAGTTTCCCAAATTTTATTAATATTTTCTCCTTTTCCCTCTTATCATTAAGGGATATCATATGATTACTTTCTGACAAGATGACTTCTAGTGTATATCTCTCATTTTCCCCAAAACCCAATGGCAATTCAGCTTCCCAAAAGAAGGAGAAACTGAGTGAAGCCATTACTTCTACAAACATTGTAAAACATATTTTCTCTTATTTACTTGATAACCTTCTAGAATGGTGAAAAACTATTTTGCTACCACTATATACTAGAATCAAATGCAATTATAATTATGTGACAATCCTAACCTAATTAAACTAATTTTATAATTGTTTTGTATCCTTTCTGCATTGCAAAGTGTCAAAAATCTTGAACAGACTGTACTTGGTCTGTTTAGAACTAATGACAAAGTACTTGTTAGCTGGGATAATAAGAGAATTGGGCCCAGAGCATTTTAATTTTGTAGGTATTTTTAATCTGCACAATGTAACTTACATTTTCAACACAGTCCATTTACTTGCCCAAAAGATCATGTGATTGTTGTTGTTATATGACACCATTATTACCCTTATAATAATTTAGTATACAAGTGGCAGCCAAATTATTCTGTCTCTTTTCCAGATTGACAGATGAGAAACTGTTCCTTAATTTTGAAAGAACAGCCTTAATGTATTTCATAGTCTAATGGGAGATGGTGATGACTTTTTCAGCCGAATATGTCAAATTGATGGGTTCAGGCTGATGACCCTTCGGGAAAAGAGATGCCAGCTCTGGCAGGTCACTGCACACTTACTGGCAAATATTAAAATAGGTAATGACTTTTTTTCATTCAGAATGGCCTCAGTGTGATGCATCTGATATTGTAACGGGCCAGAGAGCAGCTTGAGCAATTAACATATTTCTAACATGAAGTTTTCAGAAGTTGGTTCAACTCATTTTTACAGATGCAGCTGCAGTGAACCAGTTCTAACTACAGCTTGTAAATTAAATCAGTGTGCTAAGGTTAATAGATTAATGATTTTCTCATGAGTGCTGTGTGTTGGCAAGGCGCAAATATAAACCAAAGGGCAAGGAGGACATACCACAGTTGCATAAACAATGGGGGTGTGAAGACTTCATTAGGTTTTCTACACTGAGTGTGTGATAAGAAAAGTCTCCCGTCAGTGGAGAAAACAGGGACACATTAGAACCTGATTTGCCAGTCAAGAGGAACAATGACTGCAGAAGAGCATACAAAGAACAAAAAGAGCCCCTGGGAAAGGAACAGTTATGATAAATACAT
>WAAE01000419.1:0-26195 GCA_013400495.1 Nicator chloris
AATACCTCAGAGCTATCAAGCCATTTTAACAACAGCATAAGCAAAGCACCAATTTGCCTGTGGAGAGAGAAACACCCTGGGCTTCTTCATGATCTCACATATCCCACTTTTTCAGCTTGTTATTACACTAAATTCCCTTCAGTGTTTCATAATATGAGTGAGCTTACAGTCAATCACACTCTGTGGTGCTGAGCTTGCAAAGCAGCATGGATCAAGATCTTTCCATTCCCTTTGAAATCCAAGTCTGGATTGCTCCAGCTTGTTTTTCAATAGAGCAGTATTTTCAAATGCTACAATTCGATTTTACAATGCTACTGGCAAGGCTGGGAATCAAGCTAAATCCACATGCATCCAGCAGGGAAAGTTGCCACAGGGAAAGAGTGAAAAATCAAAGGGTGAGCAGTAAGATGATCCTATACCACTGACTTGCTGAATGCCAAAGAATAAAGGTTTAATATGGCACCAGAGAAATAAGAAAGACAAAAAAGTTACATCCAATACTGTCAATAGTTGCTACTATGACTGAGATGGAGACACAAAACTGGAGGAACAAAAAAAGCTGCTGCATATGTATTGTTTCTTTGTCACCCACTTACATTTCAATTCCTAAATGCTTCTCTTCAGCAGTATATGTCATTTTAAATAAGCTTCACAGCTGACAAGAGAAAGCATCATGGGGTTTTTTTCCCCTGGTATAGCTTATAATCAAATCATATTTGACTAATATTTCTATCTATACCTTTTACTGCATATGGCCTAGTCTTTGCTGAAGTTGTTTCAGGAGAGCAACTACACTTGAAACAGCTTTCCAGTAGCACCCATTTGCTGACTTCAGTACGCTGACTCCTGTAAGGACACGTGGAAGGCAACAAGGTCCACAGTAGGATATTGTACTATATCCTACTATGTCAAATTGCTGTAAGTCCAAAGAAACATCAATGAAGCACCAGAGTTGCAACAAGAAACAACAAAAAAAAAGTGTAGCGAGAACATAAATTTGACTCATCATTATGTGAGAGTTTTCATGTAAAACACAATCTCTGAACAAAATACAAATGGTACAAATCTGATGACCAGGGAGAATTTTAGACTCTCATGTAAAACAGCCTATTATAACCCAAAACTACAGGACAGTGTTGGTTGAAGTTGATATTTAAATACTATTTTGCATATGAATTGCCTTGCCTTACATATTTTGGAAGCTTCCAAAATGTGGAGAAACAGCACATCTATGCAAGTTCACAGCAAGACAAACTCTGAATGGCAAGAGTTGCATTGCAAAGGTCATAGTACCAGGTGTACCCAGTCACAAAACCAGAACCAGTAAGAAGCCAAATGAGTTTTAAACCGTTTCCTTTCAAATCTCAGTATTTTTCCAAGTTAAGAGACAATAGGAAACCAAAGAAATTGCACATTAGAGCCAGGCTACTGACACTATAATCACACCTGCTTTTATGTTAAGGTTATGGAATAAAGTCTTGGTGATTTAATTTCTCCTAGGATGCATGTACAGCTGTGTTAGGACCGACACAAAAGTCTTATCAAGTTCAACACCCTACCCACAGCAATGGCCATAAACCACATGAATTCATTTTTAGACTGGAAACAAACATATTTTGAGATTTTCATTAGAAAAAAGTATTTGGAATAATCAATGGGGGTGGAGGACGACAACTTTGCTTTTTGAATTGAAATATGACTCACTTTCACCTCATCCACAGACTAGTAATTCAATTTTTGATTTTTTAAATTTTATTTTAAACCCCTGAACTACCAAAAAGTTATGGCAAAACAGGGAAAATTCAGGTTTTTTAAGAAGTTTCTTATTGACGCTTTTGCACTGTTTTTCTTTTGTAGATTTAGTTTAAAAACTTGTATCCCTCTCCACTGGATGGCAGAAAGCTGTTCACTTTAGTCCTCTCACTGCCAAATTGACAAGCATGCTGAAGAAAAAAAAAAAATGAAGGGCCCAAGGTCTTTCTTTTCCTTTTCTTTTTTTTTAAACATGCCTGAGTAGGCAATAACCAATTTTTATTCTGCCTCCAAAAAATGACCAATGACCTACTGCAGCATGTGTTACAGTGCTGTGTTTTAAATCACAAACAGGAATCTAAACAAGCAAAAATAAAATCATATTTTGGAGATTGTGGGTTAGGCAAGAACAAGTGATGCCTTAACCTCTCCTATTCTCCCATGTTAACTGCAAGCATTAAAGGTCATAAATTGTCACTGCCCCTCTAATATATAAGCTATGTGCACTGAGAGTTCTTTGCATGGGTCAGACTCTGCCCCCAAACTGTGCACGAGGCTGGACCTTTGCTTCCTGGCCGAGGCAAACCCAGCAAAAAGAGCCAAGACTTACATGCCCAAAAGCATCATGAGTGACACAACACTTCTGCATCATATATCTTAGCTGGCACAAATGTCTCTTGATAATTTCCAGCAATTACACCACAAGTGACCTAAAGTATTATCAAGTAAGGCCTCAAATTTGTCTTATCTGCTGTCCACAGTGTCAAGTTCAACCAAATACAGCCAAGGGTTCATACGCCACAACCACCACTAAAATAGTCCATCACTAAAAACAACCGAAGTTATTCTGTATATTAATGCTTTTCATTTACCGATCCCATTCTTCTTTAAAATGAACCAAACCCCCCCCAAACAACACAGAAACCTAAGCAGTAACTTTGGTTTCACTTTACAGACACACAGTAGGTTTCAAACACCACAGTCAAAAATCAGTACATTTTAAAACAACTAATCTTAATTGGATTTATTTGCCCTAAACCCTTCAGCATTCAATTGTTCATGAAACTGCGTGTCTTCCTACAGAGTATTTATGCAGTAGCACAGTCGCAGATACAGCATGATTTTGACATTTACTGTAGTCCTGGAAAGGAAACAAGCCAAATGTATCCCTGGCACAGCTTTAATAATTTCAAAATTCATTTGCACAAAACTCTGGCTTATTATCTCAGAAACAGTAAGGAGCAATATTTTATTTTATCTGTCTTCTGACCACCCATTTTTACCTCCCAGAACATAATGTAGTACTTCAAAATAGGTCTTAAGTGGGACTCAAGTTATAGCTAAATCTCATACTAGCAAAAGGGTAAATTTCACTCCTAGGGCACTGATGAGAAGATTCTCCTCCCCATTAGCCAAAATATTTTTTCCAGACAGTAATTTACAATATGACTATCTTTAACGCCCATGTAACAGACTCCTAAGGTCATCCCTTAAAAAAATCTTTGATATTTCAATTTTCATGTTCATCAGCAGCCTCCTCAGAAATGCCTGCATTCCTAACAGTCTAGTCTTCAGAATAACCCGGGAGCTGAGCCACCCACTTCACACCGACCTATACCCTTTCCAGGCAGCAGTTCTGGGAGCTGAAACTTACAGATATAGTATTTGGTAAATGCCAGTTTGCCAAATAAGACTGCTGGTATTATCCACAGGGTTAATTTTGTAACCTTTCTTTGTCTTTTACATCCCACTTGCAAATTTAGGTGGGGGTAGTGATGAGGTGAGGACTAGAAAGGAGAAAAGAAGAGATATGGGACTATGGGGCAGCTTAATTTGAGGCACTTTTAAAGGCTTCTCTATCAGTCTATCTGAATCTCCAAAAAAGACTTAAAAGGAAAAAAAAAAAAANAAGGTCTTAAGTAGATTGTTTTGGAAAAAAAAAAAAAAAAAAGAGGAAAAAAAGAAAAAACCATGCACCACCAGAGGGCTGCTGCCTGCAGGAAAATGAAACTGCTGCATTTTAACACTGCAGTAGAATTCCACCAGCTCCACGGAGGCATAAATAAAAGTGACCAAGTTATAAATCTTTTGTAACTAGAACACACAACATCATACATAGTTTTACTCAGTGACATTTTGTTTGAGAGATCAGGGACAAATTCCCCTAAGGAAAGAAGCAAGAAAAGTCAGCATAGCCACATATTGCCAAAATTGGAATATCAAAGCAAATTTTCTATTTTACTAGATAGTTAGAACAACTTTACTTTTAAATGCAGCCATAGAAATTTCAGCATTTATGTATCAGTATTTCAATAATCAAAAGGAGAAGCTATGGAAGACAAATACAGCATAAACAGGTATCATCACCTGAACAGCCCAGGTTGTATGGTCCAGTCCATCCTCAGGACGTTAAAAAAAAAAAAACCACACAAAAAAGAAAAAAAAGAAATCACTAGACCTAAATAGTAGGGTTATCCCAGGCCTTTTCATGACGCTTTTTGTTTCTGAGAAAGTTATCTATGCTAGCTGGCTAGCCCCGTCAGTCCCAAAAGGGAAGTCAAGAATTATCTTAGTTTTACAGCAGGGCATCATAAAAACATATTTAATTTTTTACTAGCCAAAGGCTCCACCCCAAGTCAGTGACTGAGCCTGTTAAGACCAGTGAAGACTACATAGTTATTGTTTCTGAATAATCTGCCTTACAATTGCACAGTGACAGGAACAGACCCTATATTGTACACATCTCTACTACTCTTGAAGCCAAGAAATGTCCCAGCTAGGACTCTGAAGCATTTTAGAGATCACAAGAGTACAAATAGTGACCCAGCCCTTTGAGAAGTTCAGAACCTTTAATCCAAGGAGCCTTGAGAGTACATAATAACCTTGCACAAGACAATTAGAACTCGACTGGATCAAGCAGAAGGTTGCTATTTTGTGTACACACACACACAAAACCCAAACCAACTCTGAAATGGTCTCCCACACACAAAGTGGACAATGCATTATGTATAAAAATGCTCATCTTATCCACATCTGACACACCATATTGATCTGTAGCTGATGCAGAATTCATCAGGCGACCAAAACAAAGGCACAACTGCTACAAGTAAATAATGAGGTGAAAGATGGGGAAGACAGGACTTCTACATGGGCAACGTTCTTAGGTGCTCTGGTTCACTTCTCCAACCTTCACTGCCCTCTGTTCATTGCTAGTTGTGCCAAAAGAGAACACCACTATCCACCAGGGCTAGAATTCCACCTGTGACTGCAAGTTACATATACCCTTTGATCTTGATCCTCGGCCTTGCCATGGGTTCAATCCCCACCATTTCAATGAGAAGAAAAAGACCTAGAGCACAAGAGCTTCTCCTCTCTGATGAACTCTTCAGAAATTTGCAGTAGAGCAGACACTTGAACAGTAAATATGATGTTAATTTTGTTATTCTAATCAAGGTTGCTGTGAACTCTTGTGAAGCAGTCCACAGCCCACCTGGTTTGACAGAGCCACAGGCACCAAAGCACTGAGGATAAATAAGAATTGGTGGAGCTAGAGAGGCTTTACAGCCATAATTCATCTAATTCAGTGGTGATAACAGAAATGGTGATGACAGCATGAAGGACACAGATCCAGAAAGCCTGCCTCTTTTTGCAGCATTTGTCTGAGCAGGACAAGGCACCTGGTAATAAAGACGGCAGCTGTCCTGATCATGCGGGTAGTCTGGTTGTTCCTCTCCCTAGCAAAGATGCAGTAATGATAAATGTAGGGACATTTTCTCCACCCTGAAACTTAACGCAGACTGGTTGGGTAATTTCAGTACAAGTATGTATGGAATATTAGAGAAGAATTACTACTAGAAGTATTAAAACATTTGCTTGCCTTAATTTGTGTGTTAGCTGAGCAGACAGACTTCTGCTTTAAGGATGAAATATAGTAATTTGTAAAATGCTGGGCCTGTATCTTCAGTTTGAATTGAATTTGCTTATAGTATCATTCCACTTAGTGCTCTAATTTGCTTGAATATTCACTGCAGAGATGTACTCCTAGGCTGCTCTTAACTAGAACACTGCCAGAGGTCTGCCTCTGCTGCCATCAATGAGAAACTTGCTCATGAGTCAAACTTCTCTCTCAGATAAATGTGAAGAAAGCCTTGAAGTTACTGAGGCTGCACAGATGTAACTGAGTGGGGACTTTGGCTAAGTAATGTCTTCATCGCAATCAGGAAACAACCAGAAGTAAAAGAGATGTAATTTCATAAATATGAGCAATGAAATAAACCACAGGCCCAGAAGAAAAGCAGCATGGGACAAAACCCAGAAACTCCAGGACAGATTGTTCTTTATTGTCAATGATTACTGATTTTAATCAAGCTTTACTGATTTACAGGAGTGGGAAGTTTGGGGAAAAAAGGGTAGATTTAATTAGCTTCAAAGGCTAATGACAAACTTGAAGGCTGGTGCTCACTAAGTGTAAGGAATCTTAAAAGCTGTGCCACTCATAGCTGTGTCTTTACAAAAAAAACAAATGCTTGCGTTTAATAGGGCGATAGTGGCTGCACCGTTGCCAAGTTCCAATATAATACTTGGCTTTGTCTTTGGTGACGATTTTGTACAGACAGGCATTGCAAACACACAAACAGCTCTCAGTCTTCCTCTCAGCTTTCTGTAGGAAAGGACTACTTCAAATACTGCCACTGTACCAAAATGGATACATGGAGGAAATACAGAGAGGGCTCCCTTCTTCCCACACTCCCCGAGCACTGAACTCAGCTTGCAAACAGAAATGACCAAGTTCAAGTCTCCATTGCCCTTGCTTTGCACTGCTCCAGCAGCAGCAAGTAGGCAGGAATCCAGCCTGTCAAGCTGTACGGGAATTCCCCCAGCATTAGGGAATCAGAATGTTCTTTTAGCACTACCTTTTCCTTCTAACTTTGGTATAAGAATCTTAGCCAAGGTTGAGGGCAGTATCTGAAGAGCAACTGTATTGCAGCAATCTCGATCTACCATAGCAGCGTCCCATGGCCCTCAAAACCAAGTGAAGATTACAGAAGCTGTGCTGTTTAGGACAGCTTTCTGTTAACCTGATTTTTAAAAGGAAATAAAATTTAAATGTTCAGGCTGTCTGTCTGCAATTCCCCCATAACATCAGAACCCATTATCAAGTTCCAATCAAGTTTGAAAGAGCAAGGGAAGTCTCTAAGATTTTACAAATTTAATGGAAAGTGCTCAATGTCTGTGGAAAAAAACCTAAGAGATTCAAACTATCACTTCCGCTACAGAAAGTTCACTTGTGATTCAATCCTTAATGTATTTCAAGAGAAAGAAAAAAGATGGACAAGCAGCAGAGACAGCTCCAAATGAGTCACAAACATTGTCCTCACTTAGTCCAAGAGACAAGGGACAGAGAAAGAGCAGGAGCAGCAGGGAAATATAGGGTACAAAACTGGAGAATACAGAGTTCCTTAGTTTTACAGTTCACTAAGCAAGTATCAGTTTAGCTGCACAGGATAACACAGAATAGCAGAAGAGTTGAGGCTGGAAGCAATCTCTGGAGATCATCTAGATGAACACCCTTGGTCAAAGCACAGTCAACTGGAGTGGCTGCCCAAGGCTTTGTCTAATTTGGATTTGAATAGATCTGAGGAAGGAGACTTGCAACATCTCTAGGCAACCAGTGCCAGGTGCAACCCACTCTCACAGTGGAGGAGCTTCTTCCTGTATTTAAATGCAACTTCCTATTCATACACAAAGGCCTGACTAGGATTAGTGCCTTGGCATGAAAGGGATTACATGCAGATAATATAACACAAATTATCCTTCCCCTCGGCTCACAAGCTAGGCAAGACACATGAAATGTGGAAGAAAAAAAATACACCTAAGAGAAAATAATTTTCCAAGGACATCGGTATTAATTTCCCAAAGACAAAGCATCTTCTATAAAGTAGGAGACAACCATGAAAGTACCCTGTTTTTCAGTCTACCATGACCATGCAGTTAAGAAAAAAAAATCTGACAATAATATATGCTTATTTATGGGCTATGTCCTTGAGTATTTCTACCAGCCCTTCTAGCAGTAAACATGAACCTATTTAGGGCCTAAACAATTAAGGGTCTCAGCCCTGGAACTGTAACATCTCCAAAAATTTTCTGAAAATACCTTCCTAGCATCTTAATTAATTCTCTAAGAAATTGCAGCTGTAGAGAGAACCAAATATCTGTCTAGTAGCCTCTAAATTAGGATGACAATCCTTGGATCAGTTTCCATTTTGAAGAGGCAAGGTAATGCCAAAGTTTAAAGCAAAGATAAACAAACAAAACCCCAAAAGCAACCAAAAGAAAAACCAACCAACCAAAAGAGCTCACAAAATTGCAAACCAAAAAACAGATGATGAGGACTTCAAAAAGAAAACCATAGATCAAACCTGTACCTGCTGCCAGCAGGTTTTCTCAACATGACAGCCAAGCTACCCATCATTTAGAATCTGAAAATACAATGAGAGCTTTGTAACAGAATACTGGGAGAGATTAAGAGATTCCAGTATGGTAAAAATCTTAAACAGTCAAATCCATTCCTTAATCTTAGGGACAGGTCACACTTATTAAAAGGAATTCACACAATTACTGAATGAAACTCACCCAGGGCAAATGGCTGGCATGATGAGTAACCCAATCCTGTGCTGGCAAACAGTCAGCAAAACACATCAGAAAATTTTTAGCATCCCACACAGTACATTTAACACCACAAAGATTTGGGATATGAAGTCTTATTTTCCCACTTAAACTTGTGCTTTAATGCAAATGCCAGAAAACATTAGTCTTAGCAAAGTCTTATGCTAGATGAACCCAGACTTCATCAAAGCAGGACTTGCTTTTTTTTAACAGAATTTTTAAAAAGGAAATTGTACATCTCCAGCTCATGTTTAACTGCAAATATGTTCTTGATGGTCCCTCTTCCTCATAAATCATATTCCTGTAAGGCAGATGAAACAACACTATGAACCCAGGCTTTGGTGTGCCTCATCCTGGACCAAAGTAACAAAACAATCACTCTTCCAATAGGAGTATCTGTCTAGAAACCTTGTGTCTACATTGCTAGCCAAACATAAAACAATTAATAAAAAGAATAAAACAAGATAAAGAGCCAAGCAATTTCATCATCATTTGCTGCTGGGTCAGTATGAAGACCTGGTGCATTCTCATTTGCAGCTGCTGTTCCACTTTGGCAGACTAACACTTAATAGTTCTAAGAGGAGGCTTTAGACAAACAGTAAAAAATTAACATATTTTTGGTCCAGTCCAGTTTGCTACTTCCAGAAACCAGCTCCTCCATTACTTCTGTTGCAGTCAATACTGCTTTTAATAGGTAAAATACAAGAGGAGTCAGTTTATGGCATTTAAAGCTGAACAGACAGAGGAATGACACTGCAAAAACAGTGTGTTAATACACAGGTAATGTAGACATTATTAAAAAATACATACATTACCACACTGATTTGTTTTCTCCCACATTAAGCATATAGTGCAAAAGACAGCAAATCAAAATTGCAAAAGCCTCAGGATATAAAGACAGCATGTTGTTTTGTAAGTAGAAGCAGAGAGCCAGAAGAGCACTTACTAAATGGATGCCTGAAAACAGGCATTTTTTTTTCCTTAAAAAAAAAAAAAAAAATTAAATGTAAGTACTTCACTGGAAATATTATCATGCCTATAATTCCCACATAGTGTTGGAACATTAAAACAAGAAAGAAAAATAGATAGTACTTGCACCCCACCCTAAGCCACCTGATGATGATTTCTCTCCTCAATATCCCCCTGCATCCTGCATTAACCCATCTGCTGTCAGTTGATTCGCAAATCTCAGCGCAGTTTTCACCAGCAAAAATCTCCTTTGGTCAGCAGCTGGCAAGTTACCTACTTTCTTCAAAACTCCTTAATTATCAAATCACTGACTATCAATGGGTGGATTATTAGATAAAAAAACTGAAAAGCAGCCTGTTATGTGTGGTGAGCTACACAAAGAACGGTCCCTTCCAGTCTAATCTTACCCCATCCCAAATTAAAAATGCTTATGTGAAAAAAAAATTTTAAAAGTATTCCTTGTTCTTCTAAGCAGGCAATAACCTTTATTAAGGAAGCTGAAGTAGTCTAAAAGCCAGAAACTGCCTGGCACAGCCATGGGGTGCAAGACAGTAAGCTTGGCCATTACTACTCCATGAAAGAGTTATTGAGGGCAGCTTTAGGCCTACTTTATATCAGCTGCCCTGATATGTCTCTGTGGCCTTCAGGAAATAATAAAATAATTTCCTCAAAAAAACCCCAAGAGCACTAACAATTCAAGGAAAGTGTCCTACTCTACCAACTCCAGCACCAAGCATGCATCAGCCACCTGCACCAGCCTGAAGGTTACTCTGCCCTCTAGGAAGGCAACAGCACCACTTGCAAGAGAATGGACCTGGATTTGCTTTAACACACATACTATCATCTACCTTCTTTGTCCATATTGCTTTCTGTCCTTAGTCTCATGCCACACTTGCATTTAATAGCCTTTTAAAAGTTTATCTCAAGGTCATTGCAAAAGAAGGAGTGCATTCCTGTTTACACAGTCCACAGGACAACTGCACTCTGATGGGCATCTCTGCCACAAATGACACATCCAAGAACAAAATGCTTGCAGCTACATCAATAGTCAGTAACGTACTTCTATGAAAGGAATCCAAACAAATTCTACTGTTCCACCTAAACTCCACTCAAACTCAACTTTCAAAAGCTATGAAGCAATGGGAAAAAAATCTTCTGAGTTATTTTTTAGTGTGGTTTCTAACATATTTTTATTAGTAATGTTTCTAGTCTGTAAACGTAATTAATTCATTAAAATGTATATTCTTATTTAAAATTAAATGTATAATAAGTAAAACGAAACTGGATAAGCAATATTAATATGCTCTAAAAGTAGGCATTTTAAATCAAGTTCAATTTGGTCACACTTGTGTACTTTTTAAAAAGACTTTCTGGAAAACTTACATCTACCAAGCATTGATGTTCATAGGAATCATGTCCAAACTGTCCAGGAAAACTGAATTTTTGGTTTGAACTTGCAAACATCTCTGTTGGAAGTGCTTGCACAATGATCCAAGCAGAATGCAATTCTCTTATGCAATATACCCAACAGACTACATTCAAGAGTACAATTCAAATCTTTGAATACTGCATAAGTGCAACCAATCCATAAGTGAGGTAAAGACAGTTGGGGAAAGGAGATATAAATAGCTGTTTGCCAGAAAATCTGAAACAAATAAGGATTTAAAGGAAATCACTCTGCATTTACAGACACTGCAGATGAAGACAGTTCAAGTTCATTACGAACACTATTTACAACAAATTATTAATGTTATTCTACAGATCATTATGGCTGTTTTGTAGAAAAACATGTTTATGCATGAACTGGAAATGAAACAATCTCCTCATATTCCATAAGCAGAATGAACAGCATTATTGACTAGGATTGCTAAATATCTTGGGTTTGTTGAAAAAAAAAAACAAAAAAGCCCAAAACAGAAAATTTCTCTGGGATATTTCTTAATAGGACAATCCACAACAAACAAAAAATATGCACCCTCATCTATTTATCCCAGACTTGATGATCCTTCTACTGAAGTCAGCTCAACTTGAAATATGGACTGACTTCACAAGGGCAAAATACAGTATCTTACCATTTGAAGAGGACCACTACTTGAGCATTCATTTATGTCTCTGCCTTTACTGTAGCTTCACAGAAATCTATATCTAGGCTTCCACCTCATCTTATTATGACTGTTCTCCTATGTGCATAGTACAGTCCTCATGCAATGTCTTACTTCAGAAGGTATTACTTCCAAACTTCTCACTCCCTTTCCACTTTTTTGCTGAAAGCTGGAATTCTTCCATCACCTACATTTGTTCTATATTACCTACCTGCTAATTTTTAGGTGTGTATCACATTTATTATTGTCATAGCAATTACAGTTTAACTCTCTAAAGCACACAATATTAAAGACTTCCCAAAATGTAATGTATGGAGTAAACTTATGGTATACTGAAAAACATTGCAATGCTGGAGAATCCAAAACATACACTGGCTGCTCCACTCAGTTTACAAAAGGAATTTTAAGAATTCACTTAAAACACTACACTTGGTCTTCTCATAGAATCAGAGATTTTCTAGGGATAAAAAGAATTCCTCTCAAGAGGTAAATTTTAACAAGAAGCTTTTTTCCCTTCTTCAACCTCTCGCCTCACCCTAATGCAGTCCTTCTCACTGTGGCAGAACAAAATGACATTAGAACAGTGACAAAAAGTAGATTCTTGAACAGTGCAAGAATCCTATTTGTGAAATCAGTGCTTCCATAGTTCCTGCTGGCATCTGGAATGTAAGTATATAGTCATAGAGTCCTACTCATTTGACAGTATCTGAATTTTAGTAACTCTTGAGTGAGAAAGCTTACTGTGCTTTACAAAGAAAAACAGTAATTCAGAGCCTGCTGCTGTTTCCACAAGTTCATAATAACTGTGCTACTGATACTGAGGTAAAAGACTAATGGCTTGCCCCTGCAAAGTTTTCAGAAGAATGGAAGTTAAAAATAATTTTCACTACATTTAGCAAACAGGAATTTGCTAGTTCAAACAATAAACAAAACAAATAAAAAGAGTGAAAGTCATAAAAGGGATAGCTGAACTTTCCAGTTCAGACAAGTAGTAGGGTAATACTAGTTTACTTCAGTCAGTAAAGCAGGCAAGCAGTACTTTTGAAAAGTCAAAGGTATATAAAGTTAAGACCAAATCTCTCAAAACTTGTAACAATTCCTTGATAATCCATTAAATATGAGTCACTATGGCATAACCTTTCTTGGGAAAATTTCATTCTTAAGATCTCTACTGCCTACAGTATTGCTTACAGTGTTTATTTCTATGACTACAAATTCAACATTTAAGTCTTCACAGACTATCATGAGGAGGAGTATGGGTTCAAACTGCTTTGAAAGAAACTTCCATAAGGAAAGCAAAGTATATGTATGAAAATATTATTAGGATATATACTGGTTTGTTGTTTGCTTGTGTGTTTAAAAAGGCCATGAGGAAAACTGCAATGATTTATACCTCTTACAATGATATATTCATCTAGACAGCTAAATGGAAAAAAGCTGTACTCCTTAGATTCTCTCTAGATCCAATATGCTGGGTCAGAATAAAAGTTATAGCAGTATGAATGAAGAGGATATACTTTGTTTAGCCTACTTACCTAAGGAAACCAGGTTTCTGAGACCACATTGACTACCCAACATTCCTTGAATAGAGCTGAAGTTTTCAACCATATTTGACAGAGACAAATAAAAAAAATTAACAAATTTCAGTTTGTGCCAGTATCTTGGAAACAGATGGTTAAGGCTGAAAAGAAATGTCCTGTTTAAGCTCTCACTGAATAAAAGGCTATTAAATTCACTAAGACCCAAATTCAATGATTTCTATTCTTACATAACCCAACAGCAAACTGCTGAACACCTCGTTCATGGCTCATATATAATTAACATGTTACACACCAAAATAGCTGTAAGCTATATGGGATGCAATGCAGAAAAGGGAACCTGTACACTTTTTGTGAAGGTCAAAGTGCCGTGAGTTTCCAGCACAACTTTTTGTACCGGGCTTAGAATAGAATAAAAAGAACATAACAAAATAGATAAGCAGCATTAAACTTCCCATGAAGTTTATCTCAATGTGAATAGAGTAACTCCCACTTAGAACCAATGCGTTATTGCTTGTAGACGAATCAGCATTTCAGAAATTTCAACTAGGCATTAGGCATTGAATTGGTGCTACAGCAAACGATGTCGAACCCTATACAGTGACTGTCAAATGAAAATACAGGAAAACCCTCCAAAATGCTGAAGACCTTTGCGAGAAATACTTCAGTTCCTCATCTTTGCACTCATTAATAAATATTCACTACAGTCAGTTTGAATTACTGTTAAGAGTTTCAAGGGTGAAACAGGGGTTAATGAGGCCAAAGGAAACACAAGAACAGAGAAAACTGTGGAATTCTAAAAAAAAATAGAGCAAGGAATACACAAGAAGCAGGTTTCATACAATATTAGTGGCACATGAAGAAAATCTATACCTAAACCTATCACACTGCTTCATGACCAGGTGTGACTGGGGCTTCTCACTGTTTCCATGTGTGTTACTGTAACAGGACCCACATCCTTTGCTCACTACTGTTAATTACAATGAAAACCTCCTATAATTAACTGGAAAAGAATGTACCAACGGAACTGAGATAAAACAACCTTTCCCCACACACCCATACATATACACAGCTGTGATTTTTTTTACACTGGCAGTTCTGTAAAATAATTTTTTGAGTACAACAATCAAGATTCTGATGCTTCTTGTATTCTTGCAAGATCATTTACATAGAGATTCCATAAGCTATTCCATCAGATGACGTCAAGAAGAGGTGCTCTAAATTCAACCTATTATAAAAGCAAACCATCTTGCTACGGTACTCAAATGATATGTTAAACTCCTATGTTGCATTACTAAAAATAATTTTTGTCTCCCTCTATCATTCCAAGTAGCAGCAAAGACTTAAGCCCAACCATTCTTCAGCACTGCCCTGTGTAGCCCCCCTCCAACTTCTCTGCCTGAGAGGCCCTAATCCTCTCTTTGTGGCATCGGTCACCCTTGGCAAGCGTGACGCACCAGCCCAGAAGGCTGCTCAGGAAAAATTTTGCATATCTGATCAATCAATACTTTCAGCTGTTACCCACCAATTTAAACAGAAGGCTTTTCCCTGTCAGTTTTACCCACCCACCCACGCACAGCCAGATGTCACCAGGTCCCACTAATGTCCCAGACACCACAATCAGACCCCTCTGCAGGGACATGTAGGTTGCTGCTGGTAAACCCTTTCTTTCAGCATTTAAGGTGGCAATCAGCATGAACTTCACAGAGAGAAAGCCAAAGAGAGTTCTAGCCACCATTAAGTTCTTCCTCCATGGCATCCTCTCTGAGTCTGCTCTGAACTATGAATGAACCCTCACTCCTCCCCAAAACCCCTTCTTCTGATGTCAGTAATAACAGGTAAGAGTGATTAATATGTTTGTATAACTCCAATGCATCTGGGAGCAAAACTTGACCTGCCTATCCAAAATAACAGTATAGAGTCAATAATGTTCATTCCAAATAAAAGTGGTGGATATGAAGATCACTGCAAAATGGACAGGACTTTGCAATACAACTTACACTTTCTTTCTATTCATCATTCCATTTTGCCAATTTTTTTTCTCACTCTTCCTCATCCCCTTAGAAAAAAAAAAAATTTCCAAGACATTACCTCCTAATCTCCCAAGCTTCAAAGTCAAGCTCTAAACAAATTATTACAATCACAACCTCCTTCATCTGTAAGCCACTACAACCCAAATGCCAAGATACAGAATATACTATGGTGAATCAGGCCCTCTTACTGCACTGCTTGTCCTCTCCCTAAAATGCTGCAGGTTGCCTGCTTACCCTCCAAAACAGGCAGGATGAGGCTGAGCTACATGCCACACACTGGTTATGCCATTCTGCATGCCCCCAAATGTGAGAAGCACAGAAAATGCGAGAAGACCAGAAGGCATCTTTCCATATTTAGCCATGGATGTTTAATACTGAGTTAGATTTCACCTCAGTGCATTATTCCATTAATCAAGGGCGGGTATAACAAGAGAGACACAGACTGACATCAGCTACTTTCAAGATCTCTCTTCCTCCTTCCCCCACCTCCAGCTTCTATGACACCATGTATTGTGCATTTCATGTGCATTCATGTGTGCAAACAGCAGAGACTTATCTATAAAGATCAGTTATATGGTAAAACTGCAAAAGGAAACTTTCACCCTCATCCAGCTGGTTGAATAACTGCAGAGGCCAACAGCAGCAAGCCTCTAAATACATCCTGTTCTTCTCTCTCCACCCCCACATCTCTAATCACTTAGGAGGAAGATAGGAAGATTAGCAGAGAGGAAAAAAACATAACCAAAGCTGCAGATAACCCTTTAGGACCACAACGTCAGGCTATAAGAACATGGAGCAAAAGGTTAACGCAGCTGTACTTTCAGGAATCTCAAGCACAATTGCATTTAAAGGGGAGGGAGGGGTACTGAGAAGGTGAGAGAGAGAAAAAAGGAAATGGTGATGGAGACAAAAATTAATTTGTCATGTACGGCTGGCTCTTTGATCACCTGGAGTATTCAGGAAAGGATTATCAGCAGAAATGGGGCAGTTTTATTAACAAAACACCACAATTTTTCTGGTAGGATATTTTCATTACCATCATCAGAATAGATTTTAGTAAGAACACAGCTGCAGAAGACTCACTCAGCTATGCAAAGGATAAAGGTGGTAACCAAAACAGTGACAGAGAACTACCTTTAGCAGCTGATATACTGAAGAGATTTGGAAAAAAAAAAAGAAATATAAATAAAAGTCACTTCCACTAGAAGATAATGTCATCTTCATCCATGTCTCTGAACGGTTGCTATGGGGTTGTGAAGAGGAGGGGAAAGATGGGGGGGAGGTTATAATCAATCATCTCAGAAGAGCATTGCTTCTTACAGAGAAAGATCTGGATTTTGACTGTGTCCCCAAGAAAATTGCGGACTGCAGAGCTGCTGCCACGCAGGGCAGTGAGGAAGCAGGCAGAGCAGAGGCAGCAGCTGGGGATGGAAACGCCTATTAAATCCTTTAGACAACAGATGGGCAAAGCTCGGCTGGGTTATAAAAAAAAAATACACCACAATGCATCATGTTTTATTGTCCCACCATAATGAACAACACTTAACACCCACATGCCCAAAGAAGCCCCCCCTATGGCTGATCTTACCCCCTCCCTAAATTATAATCTCAAGTCTCAATCCACTTTTGGGGGGATCCCAACCCAATGAATTTGCCAGATGCCATTGCTTATTGCACCTGCTACTAAAAATAAAAAAAAAATAAGAAGGAAGGCATTTGGGCTTCTTTTTACGGGTTTTTCTTCCAATTAATACTCCCCTGCCCTTGAAGTGAATATGCTATCCGAGCAAGCAACAGTAAGTCCAGATCTTGAACGCATTTAGGGGATCTAATTATGTCATGTAGGGCAGAAGCACCTGCTCTCTGCTAATTCCCTCCACTCGCTTTCCTCTTTTTAATATTTCTTACCATTGTTCCATTCAGGAAAATCTGCTGGGGGCGAGTTTCATAAACAAGCTTTAAGCAAAATAATTAAATAACCTCCCTTCCCCCCTCCCAACCCCTCCTACAAAAACACAGCATAACCAGAATGAATTCTGCTACCGATCCTCTATTTTTCTTTTATTTCAGACCCTACCCACAAAAACCACCAGCCCATCCATCCATATTTGCTAAATACCCACAGCAGTCAGTGCCAGAGACATACTGTACATATTTCCACCACCCCCCCCAACTGCACCTTAAGGACTACACCCTTTTCAATCATGATGTCATGAAATACTGCTGGTGACTCCCCCACTACCACCACCACCACCTCCTCGGTACTACAGGCTGTGAACCCTTAATTTCAATATAATTTGATTAAAAAGAAAAATGCTCCTAAGTAGGGCAGTGAAGAAACGGATGTGAAAATTCACCACCAGCAGATCATCTATTTTTCCCTCTGCATGCACTCTGGCTGTCATCAGAACAACACCCATTAGCAGGAGTAATGAACATAAAGCATCGTGGGCTTTTTTTTTTCTTTTTCTTTTTTTTTTTTTAATGAGAAAAGAAAAAAAGGAAGAAAAGAAGGAATTAAAATGGAAACTAAAAATAAATAAAGGCCAAAATCCCCTATGAATACTGTCTTCACTGAAACAGCAAATGGGAAAACCTGAACCCTCGAACACCCCATCCCCAACACCTCACTGGCTGCTACAGCACCTTCCCTCTTGCACCGGTGCTGCTGCAAAAGAACCAACCTGTCTGTCCTTTTCCTAGGGTTTTCTCCAAACGATAGGGTCCAACATATTGTGCATGTTGAGCTCCGCTGCCTTCTTTCCCTGTTGATGTCATTTCTACCTGGATCTGTAATTCTGCAATGTGTATGTGCTGATGAGCTGGAATTTCTCTCTCTGCAGCTCTTTAAATTCCCACTTTGCAGCTGTGCAAGCAAAGCACTCTTTTTCTTTCCTTTAGTCCCCTTGGTTGCAGATTTTCGTCTTCCTCCTCTTTCTTTCCTCTCTCTCTCACGTGCTTGTTTCCTCGCTGGGTCTGCTTGGGACGCTGAAAGACGAAGGAGTTATTTCAGTGTTCAAAGAGGGGGATCTACGATCCAAGCCCAAGGAGCATGATGCTGGTGATCCGAGCTCCGCACGCCTTGTTCTCTCTAGGAGCTGTTCAAGGGAGAGCCAGAGCTGGAGCAGCGGAAGAGCCGGGGCCCGCAGCTGTGAATGACATTAAAAGCAGCCAATCCCCTCGGCTCCCACCTTCTTCTCCCCGCCTCCTTCCACTACCTTTTCTTTTCCATCAGCAGCAGTTGCTGCCTCTGCCTGCTACAGAGCATCACAACCAATGGCAGCTGCAAACACCTAAGTTCATCAGCCTATTGATAAGGCACAATTAAATATAATTTAATATGTATATTTATTTAAGACCCAAACATACACTACTTCTTTTTTTTTTTTTTTAAACCTCTGAATTCTACTCCACAATGCAGCTGCAGTTTCAGATTATTAAAGAAAAGGCAAGACTGTGGCAGGAAATAGGAAAGGGGGCGGGGAGGGGAAGCTACTTCTGAAAATGAGCTTGGGAAATTATTTGATTCTGGTGGACCTGTATCTCCTGGGGGTTTTACCCCTGAAAGAAAACCTCGGGGAAAGAGGGGGGTTGGCGGGGGAGAAGAGAAAAATAACAGGGACAATCCTGTAACCACTGAACTCAGTGACAGACCTGCTTTTGAATTTGATGGGAACAAAAAAACATTGGGTCCTTAGATGAACAGATCAAAAACTGAATGGCCACTCTCTTAATTAAAATTGCAACTGAAAATCCAGGGATTAGATGTTAATAGGAACAGATTGCCTGATCCACAGGCACTGTACTAACAATGTAAGAAAACTTTCACTGTTTTTTTCCAAGTATGGCTGTGTTTGACCTTCTGAGATTAGGGAGCTGGACAAAAGAAAAGATTCTGCAGAGATACTTCAAGTTCAGCAGAAGCCTGTGTACTTTCTGGATTCAGGACCATACAACAGTTTCAGTCAGTCTCCAGGGATATCAAGCTGAAGCTGTTCCCACACACAGGTTCCATTTTTACCTTCTCTTCCCCACTTCAGATAGAAAACTGGTCAAGATATTGCTATTCAAATTCCAACTGAGATACAGACAGAGCAAGAATTCTCAAGTCAGGGAAGGTAAGCTTGACAAGCCTGTAAAGAGAGAGTGAAAAGAGGGCAAAACTTTTACAAGCCTTATCATTATCTGTTGTTCATTGAAAGAAGACTATTTCATGTTTATTTGGGGTTTTTTGAAGAGGGAAATTTACCTTTTTTTAAATATCTATATCCAGAAACAACATATGCTCTTGTAAATTGGAATAAAACTAGAAATTGGTTGTCTACCTGTACCACAGACAACATTACTATCCAACAGGTTGCAGAGGAATTAGTAAGATGAGGAGGTGGGAGGAAATCAGGCCAGTAGACTGAAACCTTAAACAGTTCCAGGATTTCTTCAGGAAACAAAACCCTAACACTTGCTTTGGAAAAAAACCAAACCCTGCTTTGCTCTTTATGGTTCACCTTTACTCACTTCCAGGCTGTGTCAGTGCAGCAACCTGTAAGCAAACTCCAAAACACTGTCCCCACTCCTCAGCTTCCCCTCCACATGTGACCACCCACCAAAACTGCTTCCCAGCCAAGCACTGCTTCTGTGTCTTTCCAAAGGCAACCTCTGCCCCCTCCAACCCTACAGTTGGGGGGTTTGCCCTTACTACTTAACTCCAAATTGCCATTTCTCCAAGCTCCCAGGCCTTTCCTTGCTCACTGTTCTCCCACCACGCCTCTGCTCCCCTTTCACCCTCGCCGCCTCACGCATCCTCCTCTCAGAGCAGCTGTGCCTCACCTCATGCACCTGAGCTCGCAGCCCCTCACCGGGGAGGGAGGGAAGAAAGCTGGGGACAACACCACCAACAACCAGGGTGGCATGTCCTCATACTGTGTGCCCTCCCCTCTGCCCTGCAGCCCCTGGCAGAGCCGCCGGAGCAGAGGAAGGGACCAGAGAGGAGGCGCTGCTGGCAGCCACAGCAACGTGGCGGCTTTTCCCGCCCAAAGCAGTGAGGGGGCCGGAGGGCAGGGCCACTGTGTGCAGCATCCCTGTGGACAGCCGTAGGGTAAATGGGCTACGTGGCTAATGGGAGGCTGACAGGCCTACGAGAGCTGCCCCATGGCCGAGGGGTGAGGCACCACCTGCCCTTGGCACAAAGCAAACCTGCCCCAGGGGTGGCGCAGGACTCGGGCCTTGCGCCACCGGCAGACGTGAGGGCTCAGACACCCAACCACGAGGCCCAGAGGAATCGGGATGGGTTCAGCAGGGCGGTCAGGTCCATCTTGCGACACGGTTGAAAAAATGTCTCTGAAACTTGAGGCATCACACCACATCCCTCAGAAGATCTCCTTTCCCTGTGGCTTGCCGGCCATGATGGGACCGTTCCAGGTGGGAGAAGCACTCTCCCTGATGGGCTCTTGGCTACGGAAATCAAATGTCGGGGGCAATTGAAATGTGTCATGGTTTCACTCCTCTCTAAATGTCCACCCCCCTCCACTGTCAAAAAGTCCCCGCAGACAGTAAGTGACAATGCTGAATTATGGCAATGTGTGCATGGCTTTCAGAAAAAGGAAAATACTGTTTATTTGTATAAATTAGCAAAGTATCCACACCACCATATTAATAATGCAGGGGGTGAATATCCCCATAGATCAAAATCTTTTTTAATTCTAAGATTTGTATCTTAAAAGGTATTTCATACGAGATGATGATGTCTGTATGTAGATGAACCATATGTGGGTCATGTTATTAATAGAAAGATGAGAAATCAGCCAGTATTGTCCATCCAAGTCCAAACTTGCATATTTCACATTTGTTTCTATTGAGCCTTCAGGAAAGTGGGTTAAGAGACATGGATGTTACAAATACCCACCTTCTGCCACAAAATATGTGTCAGTATAATGGCTGGAATAAGGTCAGAAGCTTAGTGAAGTTCATATGATCCTGACTGGAAGATAGAACAAAACAACACAAGCAAACACATGCATGCACAACCCCCCTGCCCCTCCACCCCCGAAAACTTCCATATCCTTTTGGTCTCATTTAGTTATGCTATTTTAATTCAGTTGGGATATCCCTCTGTATAGCCTATTGCAACAATTTCATCCTTTTGTCCTAAACTCTTTTTGAAAAAATGCTTGGACGTTTCTTGATTACTGAATAATCAAATGGGTTTGGGGTTTTTTTTTTTGGGGGGGGGTTGTTTTTTGTTTGGTTGGGTTTTTTTAATTTTATTTGTTTGTTCATATGGAGCCAAATCTCATTTATCTGTACCCCTTTGATCTGAAGCTCAGTCCTTTGAATCTAGGTTATGTCCCCCTGGTGTGAATTACTTATACAATAACTCCCTCAATTATTTGAAGCCCTGTTTATCCAAATGTTTTGATGTTCCAAAAGTATTTTGAATAAACAGGAC
Source organism: Nicator chloris (assembly GCA_013400495.1). Classification (NCBI taxonomy): domain Eukaryota; kingdom Metazoa; phylum Chordata; class Aves; order Passeriformes; family Pycnonotidae; genus Nicator; species Nicator chloris. The sequence continues at coordinate 21,506 of WAAE01000419.1, forward strand.
TCTGCTGTCATTGGAATATCAGATATCTTTGGGGATGCATATGGGATGATTTCCCCTGAACTTATTCTGTAAAATCTTGTGCTTAAGTGAACAAGCAGTGTAAACTTAAATGTGTAGTTGGCATATTGGCACAATCTTTGGTTCTTGTACTCTTTTCTCCATTCTTCTTCTTTTGTTATTCTCATTTAAGGACTAAATTTCCCTCAGGAAAGACTCAACACGGATCCCAGCAAAAATTTTGCTTAAGTATGGAGTGAACAAAAAAGAAATTATGTAGAATTTTGCTAAGTTTTATCATACTTCTGAAAAAAAGCAGAGCAAAGGATTTGTTTATTTTTTTTTTGCATTTTTTACCCCCTCTCATTGACACTAGCTTATGTCTAATGAAAGTCTTCATAATCATTTGTTTTCTTAGATGCTTGTCATTGCCTTTCCTCTTATTCCCATGAAAATCTTAAGGGCCAAGATGGATCATGAGATGATGAAAAAAGCTACAGGAAAAAACATGTTCATGAGGATGTTTTGTTTTAATGTTTTTCAGTTGTTCAGTTGAATATATGTGTGAAGTTAGTACTGAAAAAAAAGGAAGTGTAAGGCTTCCAAGAAAAGTCACCAATAAAGTTGTGTAATTAGCATGGAATAATAAATCAATAGTCTCCTTGTGGTAAGAAGAATTCGGATAAGCTAGGACTTTGTCTCCAATTAGAATAACCTAGTAGCTAATGGTTATGATAAGGACATACTAAAGTTAAAGAGGACAAAAATATTCAGTATTCCTGATAATGTCCATTAAATGGATATTAAATGGATAAATCCATTATCACATCCTGAATTGTGTGTTCCAGCCACATATGTACGGACACATGACACCCCTTTGCTAAGTGGTGTAGGGATTTAGATATTTTGAGAATTAACCTCATTGTATAGATATTTCATAAGAAACTGACCCAGGTGTTTGAGGGACATTGAGTCATCAATACTGTTGACAAATTGATAATATTTTTATTGAGGATAAGTATATCAATTTGCAACATCTCCAAACAGATGTTAACAGTCTAAAATTCAATTTTTTCCCCTTTGCATTAGGTATCTACTGTCTTTGTAAGAAACCAAGGAAGATTGCAAGAAACAAAGGATTGGATTTCAGTAAGTGGATGGCGTTTTGAATTCTTAGAACACACTCAGAGTTCAGACACTTTTCTTACTGTAGCAAGTGTTGAGGAACTTAATTAGTTAACATCAGTTGCTGGAAGGCAGTGCTTCCACACAGATTCCCACTGTGGCAGCCCCTAAAAACTGGTCTATATTGCTCAGCAAAGCCATACCACGACAGTAGTTAGGCAGACTCTTGGAGATTTTGCTTTTGTTGCCATTATTACTATTGTTAATAATAATTTAGCTATTATTACTAGGATTCTTGGCATTGTACATATACTAGTACATAATTTTTAATATACACCCCCCAAAAGTGAACTGTTAGCTTATTATCTACATATCATCTTTGTTTCAAGCTGAATTAAGGTAAAGGCTTGTAAAATGTTTAATAACAATATAGATAACTGCTTTCACAGTATCATTTCCTCTGGACCGTGGACTCTCTTTATTCCTTTGGAAATATTACTGTCATTTTCTCAAGCCTGCTGCTGTCATTACCTGTGCTTCACAGATTTTTTGAACTATTAAGAAACAAAAAGCTATTTCCAGCTTAATATAGCAATGTGAAAACCTATGCATGAGGGGTTTTTTTTCATACACTGAGCTTTGTGTTTCCTAATTATATGAACATGCAGGCACATTCACTTAGTTCACTAAGTGGAGCTATGACTGGGTCTTGACAGAAATCAAACTTGAAAGCAATCAGACACTTAAGCACGAGGATGGGTCTGTAGTAACTGACCTGCCTTTGAGGTACAAGAGACCAAAATAATTTCTGTCTTCAGTTGTCAAATCAAGTCTCCACCTACCCTGATCCTGTATCTCCAGTGGTACCTGTAAGTACAAACTTAAGGAAGAGTAAGTCCATGGCAAGTGTGTGTGATTCTTGCCTGCAGTACTCTCTTAGGATCCAATTGTTTTCAGCTCAGGGACTTTCTCAGCCAGATGTTGTTTCTGTGTGTGCCGTACTCCTCAACAGATTTTTTTTTTCTGTGAGCTTGTTTTTGTCTTCCCTTAAAAACTTGACACCATGACAGATGGCCAGATATCTCTTCAGATTATGTGCATGCTTCTCAGAAGACAGTGAATCCTTGAGACAAGTAACATCCATTGATCAATGCTCAAGAACCTCAAAAAGGAAAGAGAGAAAATTATGTGTGAGGAACCATTCTTGAAATCCTGCAGCTGTACAGAGCAATTCCAGCTGCAAGGTGACTGCTCAGGAAGCCTAGAAACCGTAGAGCTGAGAGATCAGAGCAGTTGGTGTTTGAGATGTAGAAAATAGGTATGTGAAAACAGAAACACAATTTCTGACTGTGTTTTTTCTGGTTTTAGAACAATTCCATCCATTCAATTTTTGCCACAAAATGCGTGTGCACCCTGATCAGTGACTGATGATTTTTATGATGATATCATATAGAAGCAACTGTAAGGTACATATTAGCATCTATCATGGACGTTTTATGGGCACTTTAAAAATATCCACAGAAGTTGTGTGATGTCAAATGCACTGAATAAAGCAAATCCTCTAGATTTTACCACAGGTGATGCAGTGAAACATTCAGTCAACATCCTAGAATATTCCTGCAGCTCTCTGCTGTGATTTCAAGTAGGCTAAAAAGTATTGATCAGGATGAACAAGGAAAAATAGTAATTGTCTAGACCACAGAGTCAGTCTGCCCAGTAGCTGGCACCTGGGTCCCAAAGCTCTCAGTTGCTGGCACTTGCTCACAAAAACCAGTGAGTCCAACAACCCCCTCCCCTTTGCCTCCCCTGTGCTCTTGTTGGTAGAGATTCAGGGGTGCTCTCACACCTGGGGTGGGCCCTTAGAGACCCCCTCACCCCACTTGCTCCCAGATCACTTCCCTACTCACCATCTGGTCTGGCTTGATCTGTGCTAGGGATCACACCCACTCACACACCCACACTTGATCAGTCACTGCACCACAGACACACAGGCCCTCCAGCCTGTGGTCTGCCTCCAGCTACTGGGTTCACACCCCCATACACATGTGTGCACAGACACCCCTCACCCAGCAAGGAATTAGAAAATAGTTTAATAAGAACACAGGTCAGACTGCACTGATCAGGCACAGAACATAACCAGACAGGTATTATGACTAGCCAAGTGTGGTAACTCACCTTATTATTTGCTTAGCCCTCTATTTTCTTGTTCCTGTCCCTCCCCAAGTCACCTAATCTACCCCCTTTCCCCACATTTGGCTCCACCTGTAAACATCCCATAATTAGTCCTGTGCTGTCTGGAACTGCTTTTCCTTTACATCCTATTACGTGTCCCACTCCTCAGCAGTGAGCCCCTAAGTCTGAAAGCTGGCTGGAGAGTGCTTGATTTGTGTTCCTGCCAACCCTTGTGACCCTGTGCTCATCCGGATGTGCTGATGGCCCCTGGCCTGGGAATAGGTCAGCAGGGTCTTATTCAGCCATCTCACTCGTCTAATTGTCTCTCTGACCACCTTCATGGGATTTTGTCACATGATATGTTATATGTTATGCTGTTGGATAACTCGTCTCCTAACTACATGAGGCACTTGGTTTCTTGGTTGCAATAGTCTGCCATTCCTTCTGCACGGAGAATTATAGATATGACCCTCGGACAGGAATGGTTATCTGGAGTTGTGCTGTGTCCCTTGGAAGATAAGGCATGCCTGGCATTTGACACACAGTGGGAAATAACAAAGTTCACAGATTTGTAGTGATTTATCCCCCACTGGGAATTTAAGAAAAGGACGTCCAGCCCTGAGTTCTCAAAAAAGCTGGAAGGAAAAGTTAAAGGTAGGCCAGCAATGATGGCAATGGCAAAATGGTAAAATATCCCTTGCTCCAAAAAAAATACACTCTCCTAGCTTATTTGGTAAAAGATGAGCAAAGAGATTGATGAGGTGAAAAAGTAGGGCTTGATTCTTTGCATTCACATCAGTCTCACAGAAAACAAAAGGCATTACTTGAAAACAATCAAAAAGAGTGCCAAGATAAGCAGTAGGCAAATAGAACAAAGGAGCCAAGAACCTGAGGCCACTATGCACCAGTGAACAGAACCGATCTATTCATCAAATTGCTACGTATAACCGTGGCAAGTACAAAAGATAAGCTTTTAAGGAAGATAGATCACATGAGGTTGTTGCTAACTTAGGACAGGAGCTGGAATGAAGGCTGCAAGGCAGGTGTAGGTTCGCAACAGCTAACATTCCTGACAGCAGAATCAAGGATAAAGCACTGGGAAGGGTTTTATCTGATGAAAGAAAGTGAAGAACTGAAGAACAATTTAAAGGGTCAAAGGATATTGTTCATCAAAAGAAAATGAGCTACAGGATTTTTCCTCTGCCAGTTGCACAGGCAAGAAGGGAGAGGCCGTTCTGAAGATTTGCATGCCAAACTGCTGAAAATGGTTGCTTATACTGGGTAAAATACTGATTTTATATCACAAAAGAAAAACAATATAATTTCCCTTAGAATGTATTTCTTAACTGCACCAATAATTTATTCATTAAAACAAACAAACAAACAAACAAAAACC
>WAAE01000419.1:26298-41636 GCA_013400495.1 Nicator chloris
ACCAAAAAACCACTCCATCCAACAAAAGTAACAAAAGCCATACACTGAAATAGTAACACCTTCCTTATTTTCTTCAGAGCCTTTCACAGGGGCCAAAACACATTCAGATTGGGAGCACTGGATACTGTATGCAACAGTTATTAGATATTAGAAAATGTTACTAGATTCTAGAACAATATTTAGACAATTGAGCTGTGCTAATGCTGCTAAGTGTAATTCCTATTCATCAAAACCTGAATAAAACAGCTCCAAAGTCCATGAGGTATTTAACAGGGCAGTCCAGAATCCTAGAGGCTGAAGCACTTTCCCTGCCTCCCCAAAGAGCAAAGAATTGTAGGAGCATATTTCAGACTCTCTGAAACCTGTATTTTAATGACCTTTCTTTTTAAAGAAAAAGTAAAGGATATTCTGAAGTTTCCATGGAACCATTTAAGCACCAGAAGGTCACAGTTCCTAATTCCATAGGTGATGCAGCTTTTCAGAGAAAATGCCTGTCTGTTGGGAAAGCCTCTAGCAAAATAAAACAATATGCAGATGAAAGTTATGAGGATGACCAAAAGGTGAGCAGCAAAGAGCTTTTTAAATCCCCTCCTGCTGGCAATGGAAAAAGCTGAAACAAACTCTAGCATTGCAACAATGAAATGATTCAGCTGGAACAGGGAGAAAGTGTTACAAACTGGTTGAATAAACCAATTTGGAAAATAGGGTGCTGTCCTGCTATTTGAGTTTTGCTTTTGATTTACTGCATGAACTGGGGAAATCACTCTGACCAAGAGCTGCCAAACCAGCTGCTGAGTTTATGTGTCACAGATATTTGCCACTTCACTGGTAGAGGCCCAGTTACAGAAAAGGGCAAATTCTCACCCTCCTCAACATAGGTCCTATTAAGATTAGCTAAAAGCAGGCAGCCCAAAGTTGAAGTGTCCAAGATCCCAGTATTGCCATGAGCTTCCTTTTCTTTGTTTCAGTCCTCTTCAGAAAATATTTCCACCTCATCTGCTCTTTATGATACACTTGGCTGTCCTTGAGGAGGGTTCTTGAAATGTCTTAGATTACTGAAAAATTGTATCAGAAATGAATTCTTTGCACAATAATGTTTTTTCCACCTGCCTAGAAATGAGAAAAACAAATACTCCAACAACAAGACTGAAGGATTGTCTTTTTTTGTGATGTGTGAATGAATGTTTGCACTGACCTTTTCACCAGTTATGCTGAAAAGCTAGGACACAACTGCTCTGAGGAATGGTCTGTGAACCCCATGGGAGCAGCACACATTATAGCATGAGTAACTTCTTCCATTTTCTCCTACCAGGGCAAAAGTTATTCCCTGAGAAAAGTGGTAAATCAGATCACCTGCTCTTCTTTTTTCGCTGTGGTTAGTAGGTCACATACACTTAAGGATAGATTGTGGCCTCTAGGCATGGGGTTGCCTGGAATACAGTACAGCAAGTTCTATAAGAGGAGAGTTACAGAAGGCTTTTCTTTTTTCCTCTGCCTCTTCCACCATGATATTTTTCCATCTTTCCTCTATGTCATCCTTTTTTTTTTGAGTGTCCAGAGTTTGAGGAAATCCTAAGAAGATAGCCTCAGTAGATATCACATTGTTTCTTTGAGGGCCTTAAAAGAGCAAAATTCCAAATGCCATCTTTACTCTTTATACACCTAAATGTGATTCATTATTTGAATATCAGATAAAAGCCTATGGAATTTTCACAGTTTGTCATCATCTGGGCAACATCCCTTTTTTTCCTAGGAATAGCAAATCAGTAAAATTCAAAATTAAAAATTGTATTGTGGAGAAGTCCTGAAATCTTGCTTGCCAGATCTACAATATTTTTTATAGCAAGGTAGAAAAAACTCTTCAGGGCTTCTCTCATGACAGGACTTGCATGACACGTGTTGATAAAGGAAAAAAGAATTTTGACTACAATGTATGCCCTCATGAGCTTATGCACATGGATCCCATTAATGTTGATGACGATTACATGGATGCACTGATGAGGCAGTAGACCTCTGGTCAAGTTAAAAGTGTCTGCAGGAAAAGAGCAGCAAAACAATAGTGCTCCAAAAGATATTTTCAAATGCTCAGCAGTAGTTTTGTGTCTTTTTACTGATGTGAATTTTCAAACCTCGAGTTATTTCATTAGATAATACCACCAGTATTTAAAATGTCAGACTCAAACTGCATTTCCCAGTGTGAATGCTGAATATCAGTGCCTGAAGGAAAGTTTTATGGCATCGATTAACTACAACCGTTTGTAGAGCTGACAAAGAGCTGCGTAAAAGGTTTATTCTGACTTTTAGATGTGAGTATTGTGCATCATTTTTATAACATGCAAGCCAACAATGATGTACTTTGTTACTGCAGGTCAGAACAACTTCACCCCAAGAGATAAATCACAGAAACTGACATTAGCAATCCCAGAACTTGCAAGGCACAGGATAAGAAAGGCCATAGAAGAGATACTTCATTGTGTTTTCAATTGATCTCACTTGCTATTAAGAAAAACAAAATATACCTAAAATGAAGAACACAAAACCCACATGGAAAGAAATACTTGTGAAACAGGCCTGACCTGGAATAGTAGAAGTAGGCATAATACATGTAATGAATTCAGATGGGAACGGTGTCATATGTCTTTCAAAAGTCCAAAGAACAGACCCTGAGCAAGTATAAATAGATTTTTTTTAAATGTACCAAATAAACAAACATGAGTGGTAGTGAAATCAAAACCTAGCCTTAACGCTGTTTCCATTCTGGTAGACGATTTTACAAGAGAGAACACATTTTTTAGAAGTGGAATGGGCTGCACATATGTTGTTCATGTCAGCATTTACAGATTATTAGATTTCATATTACAATTTCATGTAGCAGTCCAAACCTGGGAAAACCTGTCTCTTACAAAGTACTTGTCATACATAAGAATGTGACAATCGCTCTCCCAGCGATGACCCTCCCCAGGTAACCAGGACAGACGTGGTACAGAGAGATAAAATAATTTACTTGGCATCATTTGAGAGGTCCACACTTAGACAGGGTTAAAAACAGTTAGCAGAAACGGATTTTGGAATCCCAATTCAGCAGTCACTATACAGCTTTTTTTTCTCTATTTCTTGCTAAAAGCTGTGGTATCTTTGGACACTCAAAAGTAAAAAAAACCCCAACTCTCAACCTAAATACTTTATTCTAAAGTTTAGCTACTTAATATATGTCATGAGATCCATCTGATTATTGATGATGTGAAATCAAGCTATCTCACAGGAGACAAGTAGAAAGAGTTTTGCTTAAAAAACAGAATCATGAAGAGTTGAAAACCAAAAGGGTCAAGACACTTCCCGCTATAGCAAAAATTGTGCTATCAGTGACACAAGTTGAAGGTGCTTGTTACTCTTGGGAGCCCTGGATAGAGCTCAAGGTGGAATACCAGCAACAAGCACATGCAGAGTAAGATAGATGAGAACAAGATATATAAAGACAGGAGAAGATTTAGGTTTATGGACAAATGATACTGAATCCTACTGTTTGAGAGGTCCTTCTGCAAAATGTACTTGTTTGTAAGTGGCAGACTTCTGGCTAGTTTTTTCACAGTAAGTCAGCTCGGTGTCAGCCTAAGTCAGATGTTTGAGTACCAAGATCACTCAAAATTTCAACCTTACCTGTAATGATTTGGATAATTACAAGTCAAAACTGTCTTGCCCTCTCAGGCAGAAGTCATGCTGGTAGTTCTGCCAACATTAGTCACACTACAATGAATTTAAGCTATTCCCAGCACCCCATACAACTGTGGCAGATAATGTAGCATATTACCTTCGTGTTCTCTATTGTCCAAGGCAAAACAAATATGCACATGACTGACTTCAAACATGGCACTTGATAGGTGGTTCAGCTATCTGGCCAATAATCCTTGATCTGACCTATTCGCAGGAGTGAATGATTGTCGGTACAGTGACAGCTGTATAGAGGGCACAACGCACTTCCACTGGCGAGGTCTGTCACCTCCTTCCTGTACACGAGATTCCCTTCTTGTGGTGCGCACCTTTTCCAGCCTCCCGTCCCGAAGGCACCGAGTGCAAACTTGCATCAGTGCCCTCTCGTGGACAACCTGGCAAAGTCCCTCTACTGAGGACCCCCCTGGGGCAGGGGGTCCTCGTGTCAGGCTGCAGACAGGTGTCGCAGCCCAAAAATGCATTTTCCTGACAGAATTGAATCCTCTAAGCATAGGAACAGATCCATTAGGCTCATGTGGGTTCCCCTAACCAGCAGGGGTGGGTTGGGTACGATGAAATTACAGGTTATAGCTGTAATGCTAAACCAGGCCACAGATGATGCACTTTGCTTGCATCTGTGGCTCCTCAGAGAATGGTTCACCTGTGAATGGCATCTTCAAAATTCTTCTTGGTCTTCTTCTGTTGGCTGCTAAGGTGTTTGCACAGCAGACCCCTATGGATGTATCTAACAGCAAATCACTCTCAGTAACTTTTCAGCATTGGCAGCAGTAATTTTCTACTACCAGTTCTTACTCGTGTAAGTATTAATATAATATATAGCATGTCATGAACACTGTAAGGGTCTGGAAATAGAGAAAGAGAAGCTCAGAACTTCAGCTAGTGTAAATTAGTATCAGTGTCACGGACCTCATGGATTGCAAAATTTGAAGTGAAATCTTATTAAGCTTTCTGTGCTTTTTCCCTCAAAGAAATTCCCCTCCCCAATGAACTTTTGGCTTTCTATATAAACAAAGCTGCCAGTAAATTGACATACACTCATTTCTTAATTTTTTTAAATTTTGATGACTGTTACCTGCAGTTCCCCAAAATATTTAAACAACACATTTAAGTGTCCTTTGAACATGAATTGGTTAAACATGTGAAAACACAGTACAAAAGACTTGAACAGAGCTTTCTTGACTGGACAAATGCCAAAGCTATAAACCAATATCTTGGTGCTGAAAGCTATAAGCAGCCACGTGAGTGGCTTAGGATTGCATCTTAAGAACAATTTGTATGCATCCTTCTGCATAACTGTACATCTGGTGACAATAGAAAACATGGTGCATATACAGGCACAGGCAGGGTTACACAAAATAAATTCAGGTAATCACTGCCCTTTTCTGTGTTGAAGCTTTTGTGGTTCTCTCTAAGACCCAGACTATGCTAGTACAAGAAACACTAACACAGCTTTCTAAGGGCAGACAAGGAGTCAAAAGCCACTTACAAATTAGCTTTACTACTTTGTGGAGGAATGGATAAAGACCATGGGACAGAATATCATCTGTGGGCTCTCTTACTTCCTTTCAACTTCTATTATCTGCAAGTAACAAGATTTTAGCTTTCTCTGTCACTATCACCACGGAGACCATGGTTCTCTCAACTGTACAATGCAGCCTTGCACCCACCTTTGTGAATCTGAGGGGGAAGTATCCCTTTCAGCCTGCCCAAGACATGTTTGGCAGCACGGGACAAAGAACCAAAGTAAGAAATAATTACTGAAAAATTACTGGAGGAAAATGATTTTTATACTGAGGTATCCATTTTTAGTAGTAGAAAAAGAAGTCTCAGTAGCATACACCTAATGAGTTCCCCCCATTGCTGACAAAGGTATTTTTTTTCACAGAAATACAGAAGCACCATTTTCTGAGGAATGTGGATTGCTCTGGAACTAAAATGTTCTGCTTACAAGGCAGAAAGACATTTCATGGTGATTCCTGGAATGCAGAAGTCAAAATGCAGGATGAAGACGTAGAGAAGGATCTTTCTTTTAAACAAGGTGCTTTGTGGAGTTGCACTGAGGTGTTTGTTTCTTTTGCTACATTATTTTTTTTCAAACCAAACTCTATTTTGGATAATAAGAATTAAAGTGATACTGCATGTTTACAGAAGAAGTAATCTGTTACGCTTAGATCTGATACAGCTTTTAGCTCAGGACAGAGAGAGGTGCAATTAGCATATGGTGAAGAGTTTGATGTTTGAGCTGTAGGTGGTGGTGTTGCTTTATGGGAGTTTAAGTTCAGTGAGGATGGACTACTTGAAAGGACACAAGTAGAGGTAAATTTGGGTACCTAACAAATCAGTTGCCTTCAGTTGCCTGATAGTCAACTTTCCTTCATCCTCAGTTGCTCACACAACACTTTATAGAAATATGAATAAGCATAGAAGTCTTACGTTTCACCATGATTTAGGAACAGAGGTGCAATAGCAACGCAAGCAGAAGCGCACAGATGCCAGAAAAATAATGGGAGAGGATATCTTTATTGATACAGTGCTTACTGACAACTGTTCTTGTCATATTGCCTTTTTTTTATGTAAATGCATTCTTCGTGTATGTGTTGTATTAGATTTCAAAGTACATTTCACAGTAGCCTTGGTTTTGGTTTCAGTAAATGTTTGTGCAATTTGTCTTGCAGGCAGGCTCTAACACCCAATAGAAATAATCGACTTGAGTAAGTTTTGCATACACAGGAATCCCATTGATTTAGTGTTTGTATACAAACTGGGGAAATAACCTGTACACCTCTATGAACCAATGCATCCACTGTTCACATTTACAGGAATTTTGACTTAGATTGTAGATTAGAACTTTTCTGTAAAAACATCTGTCTCACTTCATTTGTAACTTGTTCTGAGCTACAGCTGTCTTCCCACTGATTTCCCCAATGCCTCTGGTTTTCCTGCATGAAAAAATGATACTTTCGGCTCCAGTCTGTAAACTGGTACCAAAATGACTTCCTTATGGAGACTCAAACTGACAGACACACAGGGTTATTGTAATTCTCTTCAATGTAGCTGCTGGCAGGTACCTGTAGCAAAGCTCTCATATTCCACCATCCCTTGTGGACAGACCTGTGGCCAACAAATCAGTGATGACTGAAGGAATAGCTCCATGCCCAGCAGCTGTGTGCTGCTTTTGCCTGGGGTAAAGTTAATCTTCTTCAGAGTGGCTGGTAGGGGGCTGTGTTTTGGCTTTGTGCTGAAAACCATGCAGATAATATAGAGAAGCTGCTGTTGTTGCTGAGCAGGGTTGCACAGATCAAGGCCTTTTCTGCTTCTCATACTACCACACTGGCAAGGGAGCTGGGGGTGCACGGGAAGGTTAGGAGGAGATGCAGCCAGGATAGCTGACCCCAGCTGATAAAAGGAATATTCCACACCATATGACATCATGCTCAGCATAAAAAGGGGTGGGAAAAGGAAGAAGGGGGGACTTTCGGAATTGAGGTGTTTGCCTTCCCAAGTAAAGGCTACACATGATGAGGCCCTGCTCTCCTGGGGATGGCTGAGTGTGGGTAGCAGTGAATTAATTCCTTGCTTTGCTTTGCTTGTGTGTGCTGCTTTTTCTTTCCCTACCACACTGCCTTTATCTCAACCCACAAATTTGGCACCTTTTACCCTTCCAATTCTGTCCCCAGTTCCGCTGGTGGGGGAGTGAGTGAATGGCTGCTTGGGATTTGGTTGCTGGCTGGGGTTAAACCACAACAAGCTGTCAGTAATAAACCATACATGTATTCATTTTATGCATAAAAACATCTCCCAAACCCCAAACAATGAAAAGCATGATTTGGGACCACCAGCATGTGAACAAAACACTTTTTCAACAGCATCTGAGATATGGTAATGGGCTGCTGTCTCCCTGCAGTGGCCACTGAGGCACACTCTCTGCTCCACACAGCAGCTTAGGCACAAGGACATGAGCTTTCCAAAGATTTACAGCTGGAGGATGCACCATGGACAGAGAAAAGACAAAGCAGAGAATATATAAATCAAATTAGAGCCCCTTGGTCTTTCTAGAAAGAATGTAATCTTCATTGTGTTTTTGTCTAAAGGCACCTTAAGGAGCAACTGCCTAAGAAGGGCAAAGTTAGACAAATTTTTTTCAACATGAGAAGGTGCTCAGGATCCAGGGATTCACAGGCACAAATTCAGTCACACATGTAAATGTAAGCTTAGCATTAAGTAGTCAGAGTGCTTACCTAGAGCAATTTCCAGACACGAACACTATTTAGACGTCACTCTTGGGACATTCAATTCAGACACAGTACGTAACTTAGTTTTTCCCGCTTCGCTGTGCTCTGAGGAAGTCTGCATTTCTCCCAAGTCTTCTGGGGATATAGAAAAAAAGAATGTGAGGGTATTGGGATGAGGAGCTGTCAGTCTCTTAGGCTGTGGTTTTGGTTTTCTTCCCCAGTGACAGAGCTTTTGTGTCCTCCTGGCAGACACTATGCAGCTTAATAATCATTTAAACTGCCAGTTCATTACTCTCCTGAGTCTTCATGCCAGCTAACAGTTTTAGAGTTCTTTTCGCTGATCAGACGAAGACATTCAGACCCCTATTTAATTTTTCTCTGCTTGATCTCCACAAATGCTGACACATGCTAACTTGACTCAAGCTTGTCGCTAACCTAAATAATTGTAACAATTGCTAACCTCCATTGAATGTCTTCAAAGAGGGGATTTATGGTAGTTTTTTGCTATCTGGAAAGTTGGCTGTATCTATGTTATTTGTCAGGAAGGTCATTTGTGTTCAAATCAAATATGTCACAGACGACAGATCTCTGGTAGGACACTGTTTTTAATTAATTTAACTTAATCTACTTAATGGATTTACTTGTAAGTTATCAGAAAATTCACTCATAGCTTATATGCTGTAAGTTCGGGGATGATCCATGGAGCCTTTACATACTACATAGAGGCTGTATCCTTAATTTGTTTATTTAAAAATCAATTTTTTGGAATTGTAATCAGCCATGCGTTTGCTGTTTATCATATGAATAACATTAGCTTCATCACTAAGGTTAAAAAGCCAGACAGCTTTAAAGTTGAGAAGTTTCTGAGTTTAAGCTGTTGTAATGCAATACAATCGCATGCCAGGATTTTTTTTTCAGGTGCACACTGCTTTCAGTGAAAAAGGGATGAATATTAGCCAGCAATAAAAATAATTTCAGTATCATTGCTTTTTACTTAGCAGATCTTACTTATTTGCTAAATATGGATCAAATCCTTAAAAAGAGATGATTGTTAATTTCCCTGTGGGTTTTCCAATGGCAGTCATCACTGCAGTATGCCAGTACTTCACACTTTTTTCCCCACAACAGTCTTGTTAATTTAATTATTTTTGTTCACATTTTCCAGATGGAAATTGAGTCAGAGTGATTGAGAGCAAATTGTTTCCTCACTTTGTGTTGGGCATTATAAATGAAATAGTTCTCACTGATGATAATTTTAGCTGCAAATTCTTAGCTTGTCTGATCAGACACTTACGGCGTAGGAAGCAATTAATGGATGCATGTAAAATATGTGGCTTATTCTCTTGCAGCATGTTTTCTGACGACTGCCACAGTGGCAAGGAACAATTCCAGTTTCCCAGGGTACCAATGATTACCTTACGAGCATGAGCTCATCCTGTCCTGCTCTAAACTTCCACAGCTCCCTTTTCTACTCACCTATCAGCCTTGGCAATGAGTGAGGGGATATCATGTGGAACTAAGAAACACACGACATTCACATGAAACACACATGAAAACTGGCATATACAAAAAGAATGGGAAAATGGGTGTTTAGCTGTAAAAGGCCCAAAGGGATTACTTATTAAAGTTTTAGAACAGACAGACTCCTTAAGTCCCCAATTACTTCATATACTATCTAAAAGAAAATCTATCTAGGTCTATCTAGGAAAGATCTAACTAAAATAAATATAAACTTAACCTAATTTTAAAAAACCCACAAGCAAATACTGTAACAGTGGAGGGATGCGCACTGTTTGTTTTCTACTTTCCCTGTGAATTCACCAAAAAAAGAGATTTGATGAAGAAAGGAACTGTGGCAAAAGCAATTGGGCATAAAAAACAGGGGACTGTGTATACTTCTCTGAATGGTCACGGTTTACATCAAAATCAAATGTTGTTTATATTCAAGTGGAATGTGCCTCACTATTCCATGCATTTTTAGTATGACTGTCTTTGTATTTACTCGTTTAATGAAATATAGATCTTGAGATCTTTGCCGTGCTCCATCTTCCGACAAAACTCTTTGAAGTGACAGGTGAATATGTTCAACCATGTAATGGGACAATTTACTTTTGGATTTCAGTTTTTTTTTCTTTCATTTTTAAAAATCAGAAGTGTATTACAAGCCAAGCATCATATGAAAGAACATTTGGGGATGCAAGTAGTCATAACAAAAGGCTCTTTAAATGAAATTAATAGAAAATACTGAAAAATCATGCAAAGCACTCAAGATATATCTAATTTGTTCCATGAAGGTCATACTTTTGTGACTTTGCTTTACAAAAATATTATTATTCTATACAGAAGTTAACATTTAACTAGCCTGGATTTCCTGTAAGTGCTTTTGCTATGGCTGTTCCTTTTAATAGGTCTCTAGAGCTGTTGAATCTAAATAGGAATTTTTCAGGTGACAGTGCTTTGCATCAGATCATTACTCAGGCTCTTGCCCCAAAAGCACTAAGTACAGAGGAGTAATTAAATGGATATAAGTTCATAAAAGTCCCTGTGCAGAGGAGACTCATATCCTGCTCTTCAGTCCTACTGTCGTAACTGCAAATACATGAAATTCATAGTAAAATTGTACAAACCTGTTCCTTTCACTTTTACCAAACACATATTTCATCCCAAGTATCTCTTGCCCTTAACCCAACCCTGTGAAAAGCATTCTGACTGTGACCCTTTTGATTTGTAGTCAGAGAATTCCCACTGAAGTATTTCCAGAAACCTCAGTCAGGACAGTTTCAAAGGAATCAAGAGGCAGTCCCTATGGTAACTATATCCCATAAATTTAGGGATTCACAGGTTGATCCTAGCATTTTAAACTCCATTTAGAAACCTAGTAGCAGCT
Source organism: Nicator chloris (assembly GCA_013400495.1). Classification (NCBI taxonomy): domain Eukaryota; kingdom Metazoa; phylum Chordata; class Aves; order Passeriformes; family Pycnonotidae; genus Nicator; species Nicator chloris. The sequence continues at coordinate 37,147 of WAAE01000419.1, forward strand.
GCTACAGACCCAGAAATATTGGTGTAATAATAATTTCATCACGATGCCACTTTGGAAATTGGTCATAGAATTGTTCCTCAGCTTGAGTTTCCCAGGGGCATTGAGATAAAGTGCAATGAAGCCAAGTAATCTTGAAGTGATAGGAGTAGGGATTACTCTGGCAGGGATTACCTCAGGAAGAGAAGTCACTCTTCTCACCAGCTACAGATGAGAATGTTGATAATAAATCTAACTAAGCAAAGCTTTAGCATCCTTCTGTTTTATCTAAACAGCAGAATTTAGCTGAGATCTTTCCAAGCTAATGAGGCCATCATAGAGGACACTTCTGGGATGGCTGTACAGCACTGGAGAATGGAGCCCAGTCTTTACCTGTAGTAAATCAGCTCAGTTATCTCCTCACTGAATTGGCAAGTACTGTCATTCCCAAAGCCTCCAATAGCTTCAGGAATCAAGTTGCCATCCCTAACTTTATATGTCTGCTTCAGGACAAAATGAAAGTTCTCCTCTTAATGCCTAGAAATCCCCTGGCCTCACTCAGTTCATTATTACAATGTCTTGAAATTCAGACAGAATTGCTTAAGTAACTGAAAAATAATCTCCAGATATTAAGAGATCTGCAACAAAAACAACAAGCAAGTGATCCCTAGAGTAGTGGCTTTGTATCTTCTTTTGCTTATACAAGACCATAGCAGCTTCACAAAAGCTACGGCAGCAGAAGAATCAAATGACAAGAGCACAAAGCCCTACAATTATTGCTAATTACATCTTTAAAAATGAGGATTTTCCAATGTAAAAGGGAAATTTGAAGAGGGTGGGAAGGCTTGCATGGGTTTTCTCACAAAAGGCTTCTTCATGTTAGCTGTTGATCTGCTTTTGCATCAGTTTTTGTGTGGTGTTTCTTTTTTATGCCTTAGATACCTATTCTTATCCTATAAGGGGAAAAGATTTTTTGTGGCCAGGCTTTTTCCTTGACATCTCTAAAAACTAGAAATGATGGGCACATATTTATAAATCTGCATAGCAGACATGGACTTTTCTTCCCTATAGACTGAGAGTGTCTTTACCTGTGGAATTTTCATCAAGTGCTTGATGAACAGCTCCAGAGATATCTGCATTATCGCTAGAGACAGACAGTTGGTTTCCCCTTTCTAGGCAGTCACTCATTGTGCTGGGCTGAACAGGTACAGAGGTCTTGGATTTGCCCAGGCCAGAGATTAGATCACATTTAAGTGGCACTGCAATTGTAACATTTCCTTCTCTTCCCCTTCTCACCTTCCAGGTTTGCTTTCTGTATTGTCTTCAGCTTTCAAAGTCTGTTATTTACTTGCTTCTGTTTTAAGCAGCCCAGCTAAAAGCATCCTCCTTTCCATAACCTATTTCTTTTCTGAATGGACAGGTATTTTTCCCCCTCTGGATCTTTTCCAGTCTTCATTTTCTGTCTATCATGGCTTTCAGTCAGTCTGCCTGACAAATACTCTCTCACTCTGCTCCCAAAACCTTGGCTTTTGATCCAGTGTTCAGCCGTTTCACCTCTGGGCTTCCAGTCCTGTAACTTGGAAGATATAGCAATAAAGCAAGCACAAGTAAGACTAATCTCTGAAATAGACTGGGTAATTCTCCTTCCTATTCTCCCCCAAGGCAAACACATTGACATTTTGAGTTAAGTTAAATTCTAGCTATATAAAAAGAAACTGAAGCTTACCTATAAAGTTTCTAATGGCTAATGCTGGGAGTCTCTCAGAGGGCAAAAACTGGGGCAGAACTTGCTGCAATAAAAAGTAAATTTCTCTGGGTAATGTCAGGGAAATCACTCTTCCTCTGTAAAAGCAAATCTTCCTGTGTTTAGACATTCTGAGGAAAGCTATTAATTCTGGGCCTGACCCATCTAACACTAATGTAAATCAGAAAGAACCACCTTGAAATCAGAAGAGTTACAAAAATGCTTTTTAAAATCTTTTAATTATTATTAAGGCCAGGAGCACTATTGTGGAAATAGGGACCAAGCCTCTTCCTCTCCACAAAATTGACATTTCTAAACTTGCTAACAGGAGGAGCAATGTGATCTAGCATCAGAGCACAGAAATAAGAGTTGAGAGGCCTTGACTCTATTCCTGCCTCTGACAGTAACATATTAGGTGACAATGAGCAGATAATTTCACTCTCATAAGCCAACACTTCCTCTCTCACCCTTGGTCTTGTACATATGTAAATTCCTTGGTCTTAAACACGACCTTAAAAATATTGTCATAATGTAAAAACTGACCCTTACAAAGACTAATTCTAATAGAGAAATAAGTGGGACTTACATACACTGAAGTTACTTAAGAATCATGGAAAACACATATCAAGGTATTGTTTATTAGCACTGGGATTACGTAACTCCAGAGCAATGAGGCTGTTTTATTACTCAGACTCATTTGTTATCAACAGTCACAATGTTTTCTTTAGATGACAAAAAATCAGTCTATCTAACATGCAATTAGGGATTTAAAAAAAAGCTTGACAAAAAGATCTGACCTTAATTTAAAAAATTAACACTCTGACAAAAAGCAAACAAAGTGCATTTTCAGTTTAATTAAAAGACCACAATTACAATGTAAATAATTGTGTTTTATTAATCATCGGCATTCAAGCTTGAGACTGGAGCAATACTAATGATAATTAAGTTGCTGGTGCTGAGTATACTGCCTTAATAATTACATAGTAGTTAATACAGAATGCTAACTAAAACTGGGAAGTTCTGCATAGCAATTAAGTTATCTCAGGCTGCTAATTAGTTATGTTAATTTAGAATTACTTCAGTTTCCTGTGTAGACTAGGCTTGTTAAACTTCAAGTCGCCATTGTCACTTCTGTCATATGCAACGGAACTGCTGCTCTCTTTGCCTTTCCATTGAAGTTTACACAAGAATGTTTCACATCATCAAAGTGGTTTCTAAGGGAGAGAGATTCTACAGAATCCTATACTGTATTTTTTAGTTATTTTTCTGGCACACGCAGATAGCAAGTTTATAGCTCAGGATGCTTAATCATTACAAGGACCCTTCTAATTATTAATGTCAAAGCGGAGTCTACTTTTTTAAGTTGTTCTTAGTAGTCCTTCTTTTACGGGCAGAAAAAAGTTTATTTTAACGGATATGAAGAGAAGGAGAACAAGAAACTAAGCTGCTTCATGGATAGACCAGAGACAGATTTAAAAAGTCATAGGTAATTCCTGCTTCCAGCCATAATATTGAGGACTGTGTTTTAAGATGTGGGCTCCTGAGTCAGGATTTGAGCTCTAAAGCAGACATTGCAGAGTGTGAGTGCACAAGGTCTCAAAGATAAAAAGCAATTGAGAAAATACCTTGCAAGGGAAAGTGAACTGGCCACACTTGTCTATTTAAAATTCTTCAGAAATACAGAAATCAAACAGAGGAAGATTAATGAGTACCTTCCCTGCATTTGCAAGGAACAGCTGTCAGAAAAACGAAGGCAGAGGTCCAATCTTCTTTCCGATACACCTTGAGTGGCTGGGAGTCAGTAACCAAATATTCCCATTTCATTTCATGACCATGTGACAGGGTGGTTTGTCCCCTGGCTTCAGAACAGGGTTGCAGGTAGTCATAAGATCTCCTCTTTCCTTCTCTTCCTAATTCTAAAGAACCCACTGCCCCTCGTTATGCATGTAGACAGATCTATCTATCTATCTATCTATCTATCTATCTATCTATCTATCTATCTATCTATCTATAGATATACATACATACACTAAGATTCATTTGGGCAACCCACTCAACACAATCACCTAAACCCCTTTATGCATCCTGGCCTAATTTCTGAGCACCAGACAATCCCCTCCTTGTTTCTTAGAGAAGTAAGCTTCTCTGCCCTTTTCATGGAGTAGCTTACATACTATAGTGCCCCATACTGTTTATGAACAGAGAAGGCCTGGTGGGTGGTGTGATTGTCTGAGGTTGTCTTGGGCATAGTGATCACAAAATGAGGGAATTTGTGATTGCCAGAGAAGTAAGGAGTGGGGTCAGCAGAACTGCAGCTTTGGACTTCTGGAGTGCAGACTGTGGCCTGTTTAGGAGCCTATTTGAGAGAGCCCCTTTGGAGGCTTGAGGGAAAAGGAGTGAGGAAGACTGAACATTCTTCAAGAAGAAAATTCTAAAGACACAAGAGCAGGCTGTCGCCATGTGCCCTGGGCTGAAACACAGGAAAAAAAAGGTGTACCAACTTTGTAAGAAGGAGTGGGCAACTCAGGAGGACTACAAGGATATTGTGAGGTTATACAGGGAAAAAATTAGAAGGCCCAGAGCCCAACTAGAACTTAATTTGACAAGTGCAGTAAATGACAACAAAAATGTTTCTATAACTACATTAACAACAAAAGGGTGGCTAAGAAGAATCTCCATCCTTTATTGAATGCAGAGGGAAACACACCGACAAAGGATAAGGAAAAGGCCTGAGTACTTAATGCCACATGTCGCAACAGGACACAAAAGA